>ML428719.1:0-11225 GCA_005239525.1 Nicotiana knightiana | reverse complement strand
ATGATGTATTAATAATACCGAGACTAATAATATTAAGATTAGTATGCTGAAATTATTTCTTATTTTTGTCCGATTTTGAGATGTAGGCTCGGGGGCCGACTTTGGGCTGATTTTTTACTTATGAATTAAAAATTAGTATTTCCTTATGGAATTGATTCCTTTAGCCCGTGTTGATTGTCGCATTATTTGTGGCTAGATTTGAGGCCTTCGGAGGCCGTTTCGTGAGGCAAAGGTGTGTTGGAGTAGAAATTTGCTCGGATTAAGGTAAGTAACACTTCTAAACTTGGCCCTGAGGGTTCGAAACCCCGAGGTATGTGTTATATGATTGGTGTTGAGGTGGCGTACATGCCAAATGACGGGCGTGCAGGCGTGCATCATGAGAACTGTGACCTGATCGATTCCTTGGAACTGTATAGCTGATTTATCTTGTTGATATCCGTGATTTCATCATGTGATAAAGCAATTGAGTTGCCAATCAAGTTAGAAATCATGTTTAGGCTATATGCTGGAATTGTTGGGACTCATAGTGGTCGTTTCTTGCTGTTGACTTATTGATTATATTGAAATTTAGTACTCAGTCATATTTATTCATTGCTATCATATCTTAGTCTCTGTTGCTATTTATTGATACATCATATCATCAATTTTGGGCTACTTTCATGATATTGTGAGCCTGAGAGAGAGAGAGAGAGAGAGAGAGAGAGAGAGAGAGAGAGAGAGGAGATATCGATGACTGTGAGGCCGAGAGCCTGATTATGAGTGACATTTATGCGATCGGGCTGCACGCTGCAACAGTTTTTGTTGATTTATGCCTGGATCTGGCTTATGATAGCGCTTGGGCTGAACGAGCCCCTTCGAAGTCTGTACACACCCCTAGTGATCGCAGTTGATTTATATTGAGGGATGGATCTTTCCTGGACATGGATCTTGTCCGAATCATTTATACTTGGGGATGGATCTTCCCCATCGGCTGGATTGGCCCTACCCAGAACTGAGTTACTGACTGTCAGTTGATGTATTTGTACCCGGTATAAATCTTCCCTGGGCTGGATTGGCCATATACAATACTGAGTGATTGAGTATTATGAGAGTGTGACTACACGAGGCTTTCAGCATGGTGCATCGGCATGTAGATGTAAAGAGGTTGTATTTCCCATATCATTCAGAACTTATCTATCTCACTTGTATTGAGTTTATCTGTTGAACTTGAAAGCATGCCTACATTTCTGTACTGTTATTATAAATTGAATTGTACCTGCTGGGTTCGTCACTTCTTTCAATATAAAGGTTAGATTTTTTACTTATTGAGTTGGTTTTACTCACGCTATACCCTACACCTCGTGTGCAGATCTAGGTGCTTTCGGTCACGGTGGTTGCTGTGTTGTGGAGTCAGGATCTTCGGAGATTATCGAGGTAGCTATTTGGCATTCGCACACCTTGACTCTCCCTCCTTCTCTTCATTTTTTTGTCTTAATTTTTATTCTCTATACGTTGTAGTAGACTATATACCTATATAGATGCTCATGTACTCGGTGACACCCTGATTTTGGGAGAGATTTTGTATTGAGATTACGTTTTCTTGTTTGCCTTTAAAAAGGGTATTCCTTAAATTTAACTGCTTCTGTATTTTTCAAAGCTTTTGATGTATTGAAATGGTTGAGTAGTTGGCTTGCCTAATTCCACGATAGGCGTCATCACAACGAGTTGATTTTGGGTCGTGACAACCGTCATTGCTTTTAGAAAAGATCTACATATTATTTATCATACTTCGAGAATTTCATCATTGGGATATTATTATTAACTAAAATTAATCCTCATTTGTACACATTTAATTAGTTAAATCAAGATCTATGTTTTTTAGTCAAACAATTGTAGCGGTATCTTTGACGGAATTAACATGAGAAAGACGCGAGCCGTTTTAAACCGAAGAACCCACCATGACAAACGTCTTCGTAATTTCCTTCAATTTGTACCATAAGAAAAATCTCATTAAAGCCATTTAAGACAAGATTTCCTTCTTTCTACCCTCGTTATGTTAAATGCAAATAAAATAAGAATTTTTCCTTAGTTACAAATTGAAAAAAATGAATTGGGAGAAGCCTGCCCCAATAGTTTTCTTCAGTTTAATGTCTAACATACTTTTCATGAGCCAATACGTCAAACATAACTGCCTCTATGTGTAATAATGTAAGTTCATAAAAATGATAATCTATGTTTAATATATGTAAGTTCATAAAAATGATAATCTATGTTTAAAGAAATAATACAAAATTATATGTGTGTACGCATAAAATTAAGTCGAGTAGAGTCGCACTAATAATTCATATAACATTTTATTAATTAGCTTTCATATGTTAATAGATTTTTTAAACTGTATTTTGGAATTATATTTTAAAAAAGAGTTATATTATTTTTTAATACAACAAAATCTTAAAATTTTCATTATAATTGCATGGTGTTAATATTGGATAACCTAATTTATTCCTCACTGAGCCAAAGTAATGTCCATGCTTCGCTAGTTGTGTTATCAATAATACTAGATTTAGCTGGATGAACTATATGCTTTCTTCCCTCTAGGTTTTTGGAATGAATAACATAAAATGTTAACTAGGAATATTTCGATTTTATATTCTTACAAAAAGAAAGAAATCTTAAAGCAATTTCGGTATATATATAAAGTTTATGAACATGCATTAGATAAAGTTATCGACGGTTAGAACTGAGGCATAGTTATTATTGATCGTTTTGATTATATAATTCATCAATTTAACTTAGGTTTTGATTTTCTCGTTGATATATGATTTTTTCCCCGTAAAAAGGCCGTGGATATATTGACTGAACTGAAAGGATCTTAATAGATAATTGGATCACACACAGGAGTTTGCCACTTATTAATAGGAGTACACAGTGTCATTATCACAGACACATATTGTGGCAACATTTACTTATTTCTTAGAGCAAATGCTTGCTTCTTAAGCTTTCTCTAGAGCACTGTTGCCAATGCAATAGTTCTCACTGCAGTTTGCCATGCAAGTTCCAAACTTCTCGTTATCTGCATCAATAACCAGAAAATAATTTTGTTAGTCTCAAGATTTCTACGTTGTTGAGGTAAGTAAAGGTCTTAAATCTGGTCTTGAGGGTATGAACCCCGAGAATTTGTATGATGTGAATATTTAGAGGTGATGCACATGCTAGGGCTAGGTGTGTGAGCGTGCACCGTGAAGGATTGAGACTTGGTCTGTCCCGGGAAACTTTAAAGTCGAATAGTCCATTATTATTACCTGTTTCTCCTTGTTGAGTAATTGACTACCTTTCCTGTTAAACACCATGCTTAGGCCATATGATATCACTGTTTGGACCTACAACGGTCGTATACTTGTCGTTAATTGTTGTCTTATACTCAACCACCGTCTTACTTGTGTACTATATATCAGCTAGCTCTCTCTCTCTCTCTCTCTCTCTCATTCTTGTTGATACTTGTTGTATTCTCTGTTTGAGCTATTTATTGTGATATTATTGATCCCAATAGGCTGGAGAGGCTAGTGACTGAGATAGGTCTCGAGTGTCGAGTTGTGAGCTATGTAAGCTATATTGGATCGGGCAGCACACTGCAGCAGTATTGGATCGTGTTGCACACCGCAACAAGCCTTCAGGCCATATCGAATATTGATGCGCCGTGCAACCCGATCCAATATATATATATAAGACCGGATTGCACGCCGCAACAATATTCGATCGGGCTGCACGCTGCAATAGTATTGGATCGGGCTGCACGCCGCAACAGTATTGGGTCGGGCTGCACGCTGCAACAATATAGCGCTTGGGCTGAAGGAGCCCCTCCGGAGTCCATACACCCCTAGTGAGCGCAGGTACATGTTGAGAGTGTGTATTGAGGGCTGAGAGCTGAGAGTATGAGTTGTTGAGATGAGTTGAGTGATTGTTGCCTTAAGAGGCTGTACTTGTTCTAATTTATTGTTGGACTTCGTTGTTATCTATTATTGTTGTGAAATTTCTGGAAATTTCATATTATTTTACGTGAGCTCGAACTGATTTGACTTAAACTACTAGATTTGGCAGCATGTTCACTCTTTACTGAAAACTTTTGAAATGAACTGTATTTTTATAGCTCGTCACTGCTTCTCAGTTCTTTATTTAATTTTGTTACTTGCTGAGTTGGTTGTACTCAAGCTAAACCCTGTATTTCATGTACAGATCCAGGTGTGTACAGTTCTAGCGATCGCTGAGTTCGTGCGAGCTGACTTTCGGAGACTTACGAGGTAGCAGCTGGCGTCCGCAATCCTTGTTCCTCCTTCTTATCATCTTGTTTCTCTTGTTTTTAGCATTTGGCACAAACTGTTGTAGATTTTGTATCTAGATTGTTGTTAGATGCTTATGACTTAGTGACACCCCGATGTCGGGCTATTATGCCGCACTTGTATTTTGGGTCTTTACCCCGAGGTTATGTAAAACTTTTGTTAATTTAACTGCTTTAGCTCACGACATGTTAGATTTTTTGGGTCGTGACATGATCCAGGTGCTTCCGGACACGGCGACTATTATTAGATCTCAGAGTGTTTCAGTTAGAGACTATTAATGTAGTTGTCTGGCACCCGATGACCTTGACTCTCTCTTCCTTTCAGATATTGTACTTTTCTATATTCTCAGACAACGTGTTTATCAGTCAGACTTTGTTATCATTTAGATGCTCATGTACTCAGTAACACTGAGTTTTGGGAGTGTATTTATATCTGTATTTGTGAGATTGTCTATTGATTTCAAATATTATGTTCCACACGAAAAGATATTTGTGGGTTATTGAAGTTGTCGGCTTGCCTAATATTAAGATAGGTGCCAACACGACATGTATTATTTTGGGTCGTGACATATATCTTCTACGAGTTCTCGACTAACCCGTTGTTAATATTGTCATTAAGAATTTTTCAAAGTTACAATTTGAAAAAAATGAACCGCGAGAAGCTTGTCCCATATTTTATAAGTTTAATGCCTCGTATACTTCTCATAAGTCAATTACGTCAAATTTAACTGCTTATATGTGTTATCATGTATAACAGAGATTGAAAGTGCTGGCTTTAAAAAAAATAAAGAACTAAAATTACTTAAATACATATTTAAAGGACTATCTTAGACCAATCCCTAAAAAATAAAGGAGTAACTTTTATCATTTTCTTTGCGCCTTTCATCTAAGTTCCTAATAATCTTCTTTCTTCTTACTAATTTTTCATTGTTACATGTGATATAACATGATAATTTAAGGATCGACTACAAAATATATTAGTTGTTCGTTAATATAATTAAGTTCATAAAACTGATAATCTATGTTTATGGCACGATCCAAAAATCACAGGTCATGATGGCACCTAACTTGACCCGCTAGGTAAGCCAATAAGCAAAAAAGTACAAATCAAATGAACTTATAGGAATTTAAATTAGGATTTATCTAAACTTTTGCAAATTTACCCAAGAACTGGTAGTACGAATCATGAGCTTCTAGGATTTAGAATTTACAAGCAAATATAAATAATCACACGATCTGTTTGAAAACTACATGAACAGATTAATAATGTTTAATACTACCAAGGACAAGTGGCAGCTTCTATCCAGAATACACGAACATCTTCAGGGTCAGCTCCCGACTTCTTCAACAGCTCCGCTCCAATAGTCTGCACGGAGTGTGCAGAAGTGCAGTATCAGTACCACCGACCCCATGTACCGGTAAGTATCTTGACTAACCTCGTCGAAGTGGTGACGAGGCTTTTAGTTAAAAGATGCTCATTAATAAACACTATAATGTAAATTAGCAATAGAACTATATGACAGAATAATAGAATAGAGTACACAATGCGACCGTACAAAGCAATAACGGAGTAGCAGAAAGAATCAGAATTCAACAGTTTCCAGCATCTTATTCAGGCCTTTCCTTAGAACGAAAGTCCATGAACCACAACAATCACCTCAAAACTTTCATAGTGTGAAAGAAATACTTAAGACATCAAATCTAATGGCACGACAATACTCTTCGTGCATTTATCTCATCCTCACCATATATGCGTAAAACAGTACCAATCAAATGATAGAAATACCGATAATAGAAATGACAAGGAAGGAAATACACAAGCAGTTGAAGAACATCAGTAACAGACTAAGCAGAGAGCATAGAGGTAATGACCACAATTAGGAAAAGGGTTATAGTTTCAACTAACTAGCATGATGGAGGCGTGAAGATGGATATAACAAATAAGAGAAGGGGAGAGGGGTACATGTTCTTTATAATGAAACAAATAGAGGCATGAAGGGACAACATGGAAGAAGACTCGTACGTAAGTGCAACGAAACAGGTATGACATGGGTGCAGTCATAACAACAGAAAGTAGGCATGATGTTTTCAAATTAAACAAGTAGAAGGCACATGCAACACAACAACGATTGAGATAAAGAATAAGGACAGAACAGTGACAACAAGTCACATAAGAACTATAAGGTAAGACATGAAGATATATGCAAGAAAGAATATCATAATATAATGCGTGTCCCTCGTCCTAACTTGCTCGGAAACACCCATCGTGCCATGAACTCGCAATGATACAAAAGTATAAAAGTATAAATGCAATGGCACGACATCACCCTTCGTGCTTTACACTCTTCCTCACATGATAATGAATATAAACAATGGCACGGTATCACCCTTCGTACTTTACTCTCTTCCTCGCCAACATATGAATATCAATAAAATGGCAAGGGAAGGAGAATAAATAACATCGAGGAGAGGGTTCAAACGAATATTCCAAACAAGTTCTCAATTGTTGTTTCCCAAGCCAACAATGACTCAATGAACCCTCAAGGAACAAATAATTCAATTACTTCCAAAAATCCTAAAATTTATCAACAGTACAAGTATGGAATCTAGCATATCAAAATATCGGTCGTAACAATATATTAATGATTATGCATAGGGATGACCGAATTAGACACATCAATGTATTCTTAGAGTTCCATCAAATTTGATCAAGTTATAATAGGCTAAGTCTCTATTCAAACATTTAATACTAGGTTCTTAATATCTAAAAGTCAAGTGAGGAATGAAGCAAGAGGTCACGAAATTCTATAAACATAAATGTAACATAATCCACCCCCCTCCCAAAGCATGATTAACCCTGAAACATACATATACACTCGTCACCTCATATATGTATCACCCCCGCAGGTAGAAAACAATGACAATTAAGCGGAAAAATTTCCTCAACAAAGTTAGGCAAAACACTTACCTCGAAAAAGTCAATTATAATACTGAGCATGCCAAACGATGCTCCTAAAATAACATCACGCGCGTAGTGACCTCTGAACGTCTCAAAACTAGCAAAAGCAACTCAAATACATCAAATAAAGCCGAAGGAAATAATTTCAAATGATAAAGATCAAATCCTAAATAAAATCCCAAATCCGTCCAAAAATCACACCCGGGCCCATGCCTCGGACCCGATAAAACTCACAAAATCCGACAACCCGTTAAATTACGAGTCCAACCATACTAGTTTCACTCAATTTTGACTCCAAATCGTTGAACTCAAAAATTCATATAATGAAACTTTAAGCAAAAACCCCCAAATATCACTTTGAAATTATCAATCAAATCCCAAAAACGAAGATGGATTCATGAAATATAACCAAAACCGAGTAGAGAACACTTAACCCAATCCATATAGTGAAAATCACCTCCAAAATTCCCCAAATCCAAGCTCCCCAACTCAAAATATGACCTAATGAACAAACTCTAGTTTTATATAGTTTTTTGTCAGTTATTCTGCCCTGTTTCTCGTGTCAAGCGATCCCCAAACTGATGTTTTACGCCTCCACTGAATTTCTTGTGAAATTTCAGTCAATTTAGGCTTTTGAATCACTCCATTTGACCTTATAATGAAGGAGATATGTTTGTTTCAATATTTGCAAATAGTGTAGATTTTTAAATATGAATTCAGTGGCAATATCGTAATTAATCTGAAAAATCTGGCAACCCAACTTTTAGTAAAATGACCATATTTCTAATACGATGTCCAAACTGGACGGTTCTTTTTGCTATGACTCCATATATTACGATACGGGTCTAATGCTTCAATCAAAACAGAAATCGGAGCTCGTTTGCTTAATGTGGTATCATTTATGCTTGAAGAAACGACGTCGAAACATAAGAAAAACGAGCGCAACGCAGCCCAAACTTATTTAAAACTCACTCGAGCCCCTCGGGACCACGTCCAAACATACCAACAAGTCCCACAACATAACACGGAGATACTCGAGCCCTCAAAATACCGAGCAAAGTGCAGATACTCAAAAAGACCTGTCGGGTCGTCACAGTTTAAAAATGATACATAATTATATATGTGTGTATAAAACTAAGATTTATATATATTCTTACTAAAATTATGATAATCTTAAAGCAGTTCCAAATTTAATTAAAGTATGAAGTCGAATATACATATAGGTCAATACAGTACAACAACAAAGAAGAGAGTTACCAACAGTTGCAGATTTAAAAAAGAGTTACATTATTTTTTAATACAACAAAATCTTATAATTTCCATTATAATTGCATGGTGTTAATATTGGATAACCTCATTTATTTCTTCACAGAGCCAAAGTAATGTCCCTGCTTCGCTAGTTGTGTTGTCAATAATATCAGGTTTAGCTGATTGAACTATATGCTTTCTTCCCTCAAGGTTATTGGAATGAATAACATAAAAAGTTAATTAGGAATATTTCGATTTTATATTCTAAGAAAAAGTATGAAATCTTAAAGCAATTTCGGGTATATATATAAAGTTTATGAACATGTGATGTATACGGGTAGGTATCTAGATCTTCGGCCGTTAGATAAAGTTATCGACGGTTAGAAGTGAGGTATAGTTATTATTGATCGTGTTGATTATATAATCCATCAATTTAACTTAGGTTTTGATTTTCTCGTTGATATATGATTTGTTTCCCCGTAAAAAGGTCGTGGATATATTGAATGGACTGAAAGGATCTTATTAGATAATTGGATCACACACACGAGTTTGCCACTTATTTATAGGAGTACACATTGTCATTATCACAGACACATACTGTGGCAACACTTCTACTTATTTCATAGAGCAAATGCTTGCTTCTTAAGCTTTCTCTACAGCACTGTTGCCAATGCAATAGTTCTCACTGCAGTTTGCCATGCAAGTTCCAAACTTCTCCTTATCTGCAACATTAACCAGAAAAATTATTTTGTTAGTCTCAAGATTAAGTACTTGTAGCCAATGACATATCTATGACTATATCAGAAACACGAAAATGCTTGTCTCAATTGGTGGTTAATTTAATTCATGAACAGTCATTCAATTTTTCTATAGGAAACAATTTTTCTACCTAGCATAAGGTAGGGATAAGGTCTGCGTACACCTCACTCGCCCCAGACCCCACTTATATATGGAATCACACCGGGTATGTTATAGTTGTACTCGTCCAACTTTTAATATTGCAGTCATAAACTAAGTTTTGTAACAAAACAATAAGTCAACTACAAAAATACGCCATAGAAAATAAGAAAATGTTAAATCCGGCTGCAAGGAGAGAGGTACCATATTGGAATAGGAATTCGGAACAATGGCCAAGGGAACATCCAACGGTACAGACGCGGGTTCTAGCTTCAACCTCAGTATCAACTGAAATTGAATGAGATTCGTCTAAGGCGTCATTACTTGCAATAAAACACCAGCAAGGCACCTAGCTAAGCATACAGGACGTGTTCTACACTTAAGTGCGCATAATGCTGCGCATACGGGATCACGTTGTTGAGCCATGGAATGCTCTGTTGACATGAGAAGCATTGCAAGGAACAACACCACCACAAAACTTTTCCCTGCCATTTATTTTTCTTAAGAGTATAGTAAGTGATTTATTTTTCTTAAGAGTATAGTAAGATTCTCACAGTAAACTATTTATAGACGGAACATATATTATAAAACCAATAGTTTTTTAGTTTATATTTTTGTGAATTTGTCATGGGCGGCTTTCCAACCATGCCCCATGACCCCTTGGACGCGCCCCGTGGCGTCCCAGCAAGCCTCTCAACGCCTAGCGCCACGGACGGCCCCGTGGTCTTGGCCGCGCCAAGTGACAAGCGCGCATGTGCCTCTGTCGCCCCCACCAATTTCCCTCGTGAGCGCCCAGCCACAGGCAGCTGACAACGGACCTGTTTCTACCCTTGTAGAAAACTAAGTCCTTTTCCTTGTATTATTAGAGTAGTTTTCATTCCATGGAATTTCATTATGTTTCTCTAGCATATTCTAGTCTATTCCTGTAACTAGGGTTTATTTTTTTTAAGCATTATTAAGGGGGATCAAGCAATCAAACATTTTTCAAGCAAGCAATTCTCTGTACTGGTGTCTCTCCCCCTCGACACCGCATTGCTCTCTTTGTAATAGCTTTCATTAATTCAATCAGCTTTCATTCAATTCTCATTACTGTTCTCTCACATTGTTGGCATTGGTTTTCCTGCACGGCACTGACAATCTCGTCTAGCGTGCAGCGAGGACCTCACTTGGCGGACAGCAACCTCCTTGACATCGGTTGCTTAGCCTTACGTCGCCCTTCCAAAGAACCTCAGGAAGGCGCCGCGTAATAGTTGGTATCAGAGCCCAGGCTCGACATCGGACGAGGGAACGCATTGGCATTACCACCATTTCTGACGATGGTGAATTTTGGGGACCGCATTACGGCCCTTGAGGAGACGGTTGGCGTACTACGACCCATCGTAGATACGGTGACTGAACTAAAAACCAGCCTAGGGAAAAGGTTGGACGACCTGGACCGCAGAATGACCCAGGTCGAAGTTGACGTAGAAAATATCAGTCGCGATTCTGAAGGAGATCGGCAAACGGCAGCTACTGAGGCCGCTGAAATATTTGATAAATTCGAGGGCCTCCAGCAGGAGCGCGCCGAGGATTTAGCCCACAGGGNTACAAGGCTTGCTTCGAGGCGGTGGAAACCCAATCGGGGGTGCTGTGAACGTCGCCCCTTTGACACAGAAATTGAAGAATCCTGAGCCAAAGCCATACAGTGGGGCTAGGAATGCTAAAGAAGTGGAGAATTTCATATTCGACATCGAACAATACTTTGATGCCGTGGGTGGCCTAGAAGAAGCCAAGAAGGTAGCAACTGCTGCCATGTATCTTCAGGGT
>ML428707.1:54565-128735 GCA_005239525.1 Nicotiana knightiana | reverse complement strand
GCTGAAGTTCCCCAGTTATAAAGACAAAAACTTCAGCATACGGGATGAAGTTCCCCAGTTTACTAAGACAAAACTTCAGCTCTAGAGCTGAAGTTTTTGTCTTTGTAACTGGGGAACTTCAGCATACGGGGCTGAAGTTGCCCAAGTTACACTGGGGAACTTCAGCTCTAGAGCTGAAGTTTTATCTTTGTAACTGGGGAACTTCAGCATACTTCAACATAGGATGCCCCGCACAATTTTTACAGGAAAAGGTAACACTGTCTATTCATATTAATTTTAATAAACTAGCGGCTACTTTTGCTCAACATTAAAAATACTGGATAAAAAATAAGGATTATCTCTCTCTCTCTATCTCAAAACTCTCCTCCCTCTCTCTAAAATCCCTCATGGTAACAACCTAATTTTCCCCTCAAATTAGGGATTATCTGCTCCAAATCTCTCAAATCAAAGATAAGAAACTCATCAATTATCAGGTTTGTGGTCAAATCTCTAATTTTTCCCATCCGATTTCTATCATATAGTTGAGGGGAGGAAAATTTCACATCCGATTTCTATCATATAGTTGCTGAGTTTTCCCTAATCTCAGTGACTTTTCTGAGTTTTGTGCATTTGTTTAACTGGAAACCCATATTAATTTTTATATAAATTTAAGTTTGGGATTTTTTATTAGGATTCTTTATTCTATAAGGTAAAATCTTCAACATGCGGTTAGGTATTATCATTATTCAATGATTTTACATTTGTATTCTCAGATTTTATTTCGCTTCTGGTTTTGATTCAAATTTCTTCATTTTGATTCCAGCTTCTTTGTTGCATGTGTTGTATCTGCATGTCTGATCTTTTTTAGTTTTTGCTTTGTTTGGTGAAACATTTGAGCTTGGTAATGGATAAAAGTTGGTTGAATATTAGGAATCGAGGTGACCAAAGGTACAGAGATGGAGTAGATAGCTTTCTTAGTTGGGCATTCAGTCAACCAAGGGGAAGCACTATGATTCGATGTCCTTGTAAAGGGTGTATGAATACTGCATTCAAGCTAAGGCCCGAGGTAAGAGGAGACTTATTGAAAAAGTGTTTCTGGGATTCTTACAAAGTATGGGACTTGCATGGAGAAGTGTTAGTTAGAGTTGAAAATTCTAACCTAACACTCAATAATGAAGTAGAAGATGATAACATTGAAGAGGATAATATTACAGAAATGATTCACGACGCTCGTGGACATACGGATGTGGAGGATAATAATAATACTTCTATGGAAAATAAAGAGCCAAATTTATATGCATCAAAGTTCTACAAATTATTAGAAGATGCTCAGACAGAACTTTATCCTGGTTGTAGTAAAGTCTCAAAGTTATCTTTTGTTGTTAAACTACTTCACTTGAAGTGTCTTAATAATTGGAGCAACAAATCAATGGATGAACTGTTGAGTTTCTTTAAAGAAGTTCTTCCGGAGGGGTCATTTGTGCCCAATTCTTTCTATGAAGCGAAGAAAGTTCTTCGTGACCTAGGCTTGGGTTACACCAAAATAGATGCATGCGAGAATGATTGTATTTTATATTGGCGCGATTATGCCAATGCACAATCATGTCCTAAGTGCGATAAGTCTAGATGGAAGTTAGAAGAAACCAAAGGCAAGAAAGTAGCTTGTAAAGTGTTGCGACATTTTCCAATCAAACCAAGGCTCCAGAGATTGTATATGGCAAGAGAGACGGCAAAAAAGATGAGGTGGCACAAGGATAAAAATGTTGATGATGGTGTCTTGCGACATCCCTCTGACTCCATAGCGTGGAAATCCTTTGATGAGCGACATCCCACCTTTTCAGCTGAATTAAGAAATGTTTGATTAGGTTTAGCAAGTGTCGGGTTCCAACCTTTTGGGAACATGAGTGCCAATCATAGTATTTGGCCAGTCGTACTAGCAACATATAATTTGCCTCCATGGGATCGCATGAAGGATCCGTATTTCATGATGACACTTCTTATTCTATGCCCTAAGTGTCCAGGAAATGATATAGATGTATACTTGCAACCAGTGATTGAAGAGTTGAAAGAATTATGGGATGGAGTCGAAACTTATGATTCCTACTCAAAATCAAATTTTATGATGCGTGCGGCTGTAATGTGGACGATTAATGACTTTCCTACATATGGGAACCTTTCAGGATGGTCAACAAAAGGCAAGCTTACATGTCCTTGTTGCCATAAAGACACACAATCGGTTTTGTTGCGTAGTAAGTTGTGTTATATGAGTCATTGTCGCTTCCTTCCAATGGAGCATCCATGGTGCCGAAATAGGAGAAAATTTGATGGAAAGGTAGAAAAGAGGGATGCACCTACGCCTTTAACAGGCAATGAAGCACTTATGCAATTACAGGGCTTGGGCAATGTGAGTTTTGGGAAGGGAAAAAAGTGAAAACGTGACTTTCCCCAAAGTGCTTACAATTGGAGGAAGAAAAGTATATTTTTTCAATTGCCTTATTGGATTACTCTTTTGTTACGACATAACCTTGATGTGATACACATAGAGAGAAATGTGTCTGACAATATAATATCAACTTTGATGAATATGGTTGGAAAGACAAAGGACACATTAAAAAGTAGATATGACTTGGTGGACCTTGGTATTAGGCAAGAATTGCATCCAATTGAGGGTGGGGATAATGTGTTGCTACCGGCAGCATGTTACGCATTGTCCTCGGAGGAGAAGTTGAAGTTATGCCATTTTTTGGCTAATATGAAGGTTCCTGATGCTTTTTCATCAAATATTTCAAGGTGTGTTAACATATTAGAGAAAAAGATCTATGGATTAAAAAGTCATGATCACCGTGTATTATTGCAAGAGCTTCTCCCAGTTGCAATATGTGGTTTATTTCCTAAAGAAGTATGTGAACCAATTATAGAGCTTGGAAATTTTTTCAAGAATCTATGTTCTAAGACCTTGACAATCGAAGGTCTTGACATCTTGGAGGTTGAATGTGCATGCACATTATGCAAACTTGAAAATATTTTCCCACCGACATTCTTTGATGTCATGGTTCATTTACCAATTCACTTGGCAAGAGAGGCAAAGCTTGGTGGACCAGCTCAATTTCAATGGATGTACCCTTTTGAAGGTAATTTATTATATAATTTTAATGCCATAATTTGAATGGCACATTATATTGATGAGTTATTTCAATATAGGTATTTGCAAACACAAAAGTCATATGTTCGCAAGAATGCTCATCCAGAAGGTTCAATTGTCGAAGGTTATTTGGCAGAGGAAAGTCTCACATTTTGCTCCAGATACTTAAAGAATATGTCAACCAAGTTCAAAAAACCGACTAGGAATGACGATAGACCTATGTCAAATGGGGAGATGTCTATCTTCAAAAAAAGTGGGCAAAAAAAAAGGTGGTTCAGAAGGCATCATGCTCTCTCACGATGAGTTCAAACAAGCATGTATGTATGTGATTCAAAATTGTGAAGAGGTTCTGCCATTCATGGAGTAAGTATCATATTAATTTCAAGATAGGCTCACATTGAAATTTTTCAACAACATTATCTTAACTGACTCCATTTCAAAATATAGGGAATGCCAAGGAGCGATTGAAAGACAAGGTTCAATGAGTGATGGGATATATAGCAGTGGGTTTCTTGATAGGTTTCGTGCACGTGTAGGTGTCTAGTTAAGTGACATTTTTATATTAGTATAATATTACAATGGCGTTATTAGTTACAACGATGTTATTTGGCTTGTAGGTCTTTGTACTAGCTGCACAAGGGCGCGCAAACGAGGAGCTCATAAGCTTAGCCGTTGGTCCTGCACAAATGGTGCATCGATATTCTAGATTTGTGGTGAATGGATTTAGATTCCATACAATATATGTTGATATGAGAATAAGAACACAAAATAGTGGAGTCCTTGTGAGAAGAGATTATTCAGACTCTAATAAGGAGTATTACGGTATATTAGAGGACATTTGTGAGTTGTCCTATATAGGAAATAGGAAAGTTTACTTATTCAAGTGTCATTGGTGGGTGGCTCGCTTGGGAAGGGGATATAAGATTGATAAATATGGCTTCACAAGTGTGAATACTCATTGTTCCTTGAACACAAATGAGCCATTTGTCTTGGCATCTCAGTCTGAACAAGTTTTTTACTTGGACGACATGGTTGATAAAGATTGTCTTGTAGTTGTAAAGACAAATCCTCGCGACCTTTTCAATATGCCCGAAAATGATGATTGTGTAGAAGTTGATGAGGAAGCATTGCTGAATGAAGAAGAATTGCTGAATGAAGAAGCTTATCAACAAGAGGAAGTTGAATTGAACATTTTGCGTACCAATGACCATGAAGATGATATTGTTTTGTCTTTACATAGGAATGATGTTGAACCACAAATTATTAACAACAATCATGCAAGCAAACAAGTAGAAACAAGGGTGCATGATGAGGAAGATGATTTTATTAATGACAATCATATAGATATATCCGGGGGTGAAGAAAGCGAAGAAGATTGGCTTGATGATAATGATGAATAAGATACTGATGATGCTCTTGAAGACTTAGAAGCAAGATAAGTACTGATTGTTGTTGCCTCTTTCATTTGATTATGTGATCCCAGTTTCACTGCTTGTTGCCCCTTTCATTATGTATTGATTGTTATTGCCATGTATGAACCTTTGAACTGCTTGTTGACTCTTTCATTATGTACTGATGTCATGTATGAACCTTTGAACTGAGTTTAAATTGATAACATTATCCCATTGTAGTATCCTTATTCATCTTAATGCCACACTTATCAACCATGCATTTCAGAGATCTGTGTAGGCAGCAGTGCACTTCTATATTCTTATTGATGTTTTTCTACATCATGCAGGAGGGTATGACAGGACGAGGTAAAGGTCGAAGTGGAACTGGCCGTGGACGTGGCCGTTTTGAAGGAAGTGGTAATGCTGGAGCGATGTCTCAGCCACAAGTACACCCAATAGGGAATACTGGTCGTGGACGTGGCCGTTTTCAAGGAAGTGGTAATGCTGGAGCGATGTCTCAGTCACAAGTACAACCAATACGGAATACTGCAACATCTGTGTCGCAGCCACAAGTACAATCAATAGGGAATGCTGCGGCATCTCCTGAGACAGAACAATCAAATAATCCTAGTCAAGAACTTCTAGAGATAGGACAAATATCAAGTAACCCTTGGCAGAGACCTTCTATAGAGACAGTATCGTCAAGGAATCTGGACAGAAGTGTGCTTCCCTCTCCTGAAGTTGAAAATGAAAATGGTGCAGGTTAGTTTTGATTTTCATTCATTCATTCATTCTTCTTCTTCTTCTTCTTCTTCTTCTTCTTCTTCTTCTTCTTCTTCTTCTTCTTCTTCTTCTTCTTCTTCTTATTATTATTATTATTATTATTATTATTATTATTATTATTATTATTATTATTATTATTATTATTATTATTATTATTCTTCTTATTCTTTTTCTTTTTCTTCTAAACGTCCAAAACGCGCCAAAATGCTGGCGAATTTGGTTTTACCTTCAGTTATTTATCAGAAAATTTCTGCCTAATTTTTTCATTTTCTGCCCAAATTACTGATCACATATACTATTTTTTTTGTATAGTTTCTTCCAGAAGTAAAAAGAGAGGAAGAGGGAAATATAAATCCAAAACAGTAGATATAAAAACTAAGTATGGTGAAAAAATTATAATTATAATTTCAGATGATATTGATAGAGCAGTAGGTCCTGGGACTAGAGATATTGTTAATTATTGTGGTTTAATCATGAGGAGCACTATCTTTTTCCATGATGGGAATTGGCCAAAGATTGTTTCAAAACATGGAGAAGCAATGTGGTTGAAGGTCAAGGTAAAATTATTTTTAATATCGTATCAACTTCATGTTGCTTCATTTATTTTTGTGGTTAGAATATCAATTATAATGGTACATGTATGTTTAGGATAAATTTGAAGCTTTTGGCGGCGTGCAAGAGCATAGGTTTCAAGCCTTTGCAATCGATATTATGCGACGACTTTTTAGAGCTTGGAAAGCTCGACTGAGCATTCTCTACTCTCGCCATGTTGATGAAGGAAACATATTGTCTCATCGACCTAAATATGTTGAGCTAGATAATGGGAAATACTTAGTAAAGTATTTTGGAAGTCCCGAATTTAAGGTAACTTAATAACAATGTTTGATTCACTGCCCTTTGAATAATGGCTTCTTAATCATAGACTTATGTGATGACCCAAAGGGTCATTTTATGAATTTAGACTCCGTTCTAGAATTATTAGCCATAAAAAGATTAATTTTAACTACCTCGATTTTCATGCACAGTCCGGGAGTGAAACTGGAGAGCTTTTATGTGAAAATATAAGAAATAATAATTTTTAGAAGTAAAAATTTGGTTTTAGTTGACTTGAGTCAACATTTTGATTAAACGGACTCAGATCTGTGTTTAGAAGATCCCGGGAGGTCCGCAGTAAAATATGGGACTCGGGCATATCCTCGAAAATAAATTCTGAGGTCCCAAGCTTTAGAAATCAATTTTTGAAAGAAATTATTTTGTTGAAATATTTATGAAATAAAGAAAAGAATTAATATTTAAAATCATTGGTATCGGGCCAGTATTTTGGTTCCGGAGCCCGGTACAAATTTATTATGATATTTAGGCCTTGCTTGTGAAATTTGGTAAAAAACGGAGTTCGTTTGATGTGATTCGGACATCCGGTTGAAAAGTTATGAACTATAAGTGTTCTTCAGGAAAATAATGAGTTTTGAGGTTTAATTCGTTGTTTTACATGTTATTTTCATGATTTGATCACACGAGCAAGTCTGTATGATGATTTTAGACTTGCGTGCATGTTTTATTTAGAGCCCGGGCTCGGGTGAGTTTCAAATAGGTTTGGGTTGTGTTGCCCTCGCTCTTTCTTATGCTTCGACGTCGTTTCTTCAAGCATAAATGATATCATATTGAACAAATGAGCTCCGATTTCTGTTTGGAATGAAGTATTATATCCGTATCGTAATTGCGGACCCGTAACAAAAAGAATCATCGAATTTGGACATCGTATGAGGGTTTTATGGGCATTTTACTAATGTTGCCAGATTTTTCAGGTTAATTACGAAATTGCCCTTGACGGCGTATTAAAAATCTGCACAAAATGTAAATAGTAAACCTACATATTTCCTTCATTATAAGGCCAAATTGAGTGATTCAAGAGCCTAACTTGACTAGAATTTCACAAGGAATCCATTGGACACAAAAAAAATCGAGTTTAGGGATTGTTTGGCACGAGAAACGAGACAGAATAGCTGGCAGAAAAATAAATACAAAACGGGTAGACTTCTTCTTCTTCAAATTTTTGAACCCCACAACCCTAGGAACGAATTTCTCCACCAAATATCATCCCCAAGTCATAGGTAATCAATTCTAAACTTTAATCCTTCAATTAACCATTGTTTTTCATCACTTTTGAATCAAAAACTAAGAATTTTCATGGTAAAATTGAGGGTTTGGGTAGAATTAGAAAATTTTATAAAAATTAAATTTTTACCTCGAATTGAGTCGGATTTCGAAATTAATTATATATTTGGGTTCGTGGGTGAATGGGTAAACGTAATTTGGTCCGAACCTCAAGTTTAGACCAAGCGGGCCCGAGGTCGGATTTTCACTTTTTTTTAGAAAACTTAGGAAAAATTATATTTTTCGATAAAGTTAGTTCCTTTAGCATTAGTTAATGATATTAAGTTAATTGTGATTAGATTCGAGCAAGTTAGAGGTGAATTCAAAAGGAAAAGCAATAATTGAGCAGTGAGTGGCCTGCGAAATTGAGGTAAGTGTTTGGTCTAACTTTGACTTGAGGGAATAGGAATCCCCACTTGTTTGCTATGTGAAATGCATGGGCGTGGTGTATAGGTGAGGTGACGAGTATCTATGCACCGCCCAATTTGCTTGTTAAGCATGATCCCTTTTCTCGTTCCCAACTTAATTGATTCTTGTCTTAATTATTCTATGTCCATTATTGTTTCTATGACTACTTAGTCTTGTTATTTTATTGTTATATATTGTTGTGGTTATTTTGAAAAGAGTATTGGTTGTTTTAGCTGGATTCCTTGTGGTACAAAACGGTTGAGCGGTTTGGTATTGTTTTTACAAATTATATATATGTATATGTTCCTGTTGGTTCCATTGTTGATAATATTGAGGAAGTGATGAGGAATGCAGTTTAACTGTTTTATGATTGTTGAGGTTTACGTGGTTGTTGGGTTTCAATTGATTGTTGTCAATTGTTGTGGCGAGTCTATTAGAAGTGTTGGTTGTTCTTTTGATTTTTATCATGGTACATAAAGACTGAGCTGGGTTGACAGCATTACGGTGTTTACATATATTCTAGTTGGTTTTATTGTGAAATGATATTGGTTAAAGCTTACGAGCTATACCGTTTTCTGTTTGAAATTGTGGAAATAAAAGTATTGTGAAAGGCTTGGCCTGAATTGTGAAAGTTTCATAAATAAACTGATATGATATGTCCGGTGGGAGCGGGTTGCATGCCGCAACAAGGAGTGATAAGGGTGGATAGGTGGGATCGGGTTGCACGCCGCAACAGGAGCAATAAGGTTGATATATACATATATAAGGAGGAGCAATAAGGGTAGACAGGTGGGATCGGGTTGCACGTCGCAACAAGGAGCGATAAGGGAGGACATTTATATTTTTATTGTTTATAAATTAAAGGCTGGAACACTCATTGTTTTATTGTCATCATTTCATATTATGCTCTTTCTATTATTTAAAGTGAAACTTGTTTCGTTTTCAATTGTTGAGACATAAATATTGTGAAAGGCTTTGACTTAAATTGTGAAAATCCTTTTTATAAATAAAGAGATGTGATTGCCTGGTAGGAGCGGGTTGCACGCCGCAATAAGGATTGATAAGGGTAGACAGGTGGGATTGGGTTGCACGCCGCAACAGGAGTAATAAGGGTGATATATTTATAGGGAGGAGCAATAAGGGTGGACAGGTGGGAACGGGTTGCAAGCCGCAACAAGGAGCAATAAGGGAGGACATTTATATTTTTACAGATTTTCAACGAAAAACAAAGATTTGAAAACTTACTATTTTTCATATTTTAGCACTACTTTTATCTAAAGTTAAAGTTTAGAACCTTGAAAATTATTTGAGAGTTGGTTATAGCTGAGGCCTGGAAAAGGCGGTTGAGTTATTTCATTGTTGTTGCAGCACTTAATTATTTGTTTAGATTTCCTTATTACTTTATATTTATTGTCTCAGTTATATATATATTTTTCGTGTATAATTGTTTTATTGCGTTATAGTATATATTATTGTCACATGTTATATTTTGTTAATACCCCGTCGTAGCCTCGTCACTACTTCGTCGAGGTTAGGCTCGGCACTTACTCAGTACATGGGGTCGGTTGTACTGATACTACACTCTGCACTCTTTTGTGCAGATCCAGGTATCGACCAGCAGTAGAGATATTTAGAGCGGCTATTCATTTATTCGGAGACACGAGGTATATCTGTCGACGTTCACAGATCCCGAGAGTCTTCTCCTATTTTCATAAACGCTGTTTTATTTTATTCAGAACAGTTACATTATTTCTTTCAGCCCAGTATTTGTAGTATTCTTTAGTAGTTAGGGAATTGTGACACCAGACCCTAGGTAGTCTTAGAGTTATTTATATAATTAGTTCGTGGTTCGTTTTTATTCAATTGTTCATTATTTTTATCATTGGAAATCATTTAACTTATGTTTACGTTAGATTTATTTATTGATGTTTAAGAAATAATCAAAGGAATTTAGCTACTCAAATTCTAACATTGGCTTGCCTAGAAAGTGTGGTGTTAGGCGCCATCACGATCCCTAAGGTTGGGAATTTGGGTCGTGACAAGTTGGTATCAGAGCACTAGGTTGCTTAGGTCTCACAATTCACGAACAAGCTTAGTAGAGTCTGAAGGATCGGTACGGAGACGTCTGTACTTATCTCTCGGAGGCTATTGAGTTAGGAAACAACTCCATTTTTTATTTCTACTCTATCGTGCGAATTTATTCTATCACGAATAATTGAACTTCTCTATTCTTGTCCTCTCACAAATCTTGACAACACGCGAAGCGTTTACAACCGGAAAAGATGAAGCCCCAATGACAACTACGATTAGGGGGAGAGACAGAAGCAGAGCTTAGACTAAAGCTCGAACATCAGCACCTATTGCGCAGTCTCAAATGGATCTAGACGTGGAGGTTCTAGCCCATTCAATATATGTTGGACTAGCCCATATCCAAGAAGGATTTATAACTACTTCAGTACTGCATAACAAGGGAATAGTTGAAAGCAACGGAGTTGATTTATATGAGCTGTGAAGTTTAACATTGTGAATTATCAGACATTGTGACCTATGGCTTCATGCCAAGTAGGGAAGTCCACTGTCAAGGAATAGATTGCAGGTTCATGTGTTATATTAGTTTTGGCCTGGAATGTATAAGGCCTGAGAGTTTGAAAGAGATAAAGTTGGGACTAGCAATGTGTCCGCCTCCTTAATAATCCCATACCTCAACACCACGGGAGTTATGTGAACAACTTTGAATCTACAAAAGGTCTACTCAACGTGGAAGTCACGGTTGCAGATTTTGGGGTGCTCCAGAGGGAGTACAATGGTTAACAAGCTTCTAGACTATATGGTTCGTGCCAAGAATTATTTGAATAGAGATCTACTTTTGTGATCATTGTGTGTCAATAGAGATGAGAGTTACTCCAAAATAATAAGGAAAAATATGAATAAATGAAGTAGCTCAGCAGTGTTGAGTCAACATAGTAAAAGAAGAAATTGGTCGCCGGTGTTTGTGGCAAGCCTATGAAGAGGACGACCAGCCAATGCAACATCAACTACTTGAATCAATTCTCATAAATGCTTTTGAAAGATTTTCTTCCTGGACTCTCAATAATATGTGGCGCATAGGATTTGAACTGTTGCGTCGGGTCAACATGACAGTGTCAGGATATGCCATCAGGATTGATAAGTCAGCCTGTCATACTCCTACTTCAGTTCATATAGCCAGAGAGCGAGTCCCAGAATCATTAAATGACTTAATTATGATTGGAAAAAAAATTTGTGCGACTCAGGGCAAGATAATACTTTATTTCGGCTAGTGGTAGGAACTGTTCTAGATTTGGGAGAGTCATAATTCATCAGTGCACTCAGGCTACATGCCCCATTGCAGTTACAGCTCAACTACATGACCAGCTAGGGAAAAAAGGGTCGGAATGTCGAAGGTGGAGGTCAGATTCCTAGAGGTGGAGACCCAACCAATTGATATATTTTATATGGTATGGTTGAGGTCGTTATATCAAATGGTGCCATCAACAGAACAATCTCTAGTTATTATGAAGCGATGATTTCCAGAACTTTAATCGGTTATGCGTATCTAATAAAATTCTTCAAATATGCTCCACTCTCGAGTGAGCTTCATAACTCAATAAACAAATCTACTTATGGGAGTACTTGTATTGAGAAATTCTATGGAGATAACTGTGTCTATCATCACGTGTTGTAATTTTGTTTAACGAAAAATATTTAAAGGAAGAAAAGGGAAGGTTTCGAGTGGCACGATGCACATGTTTCTTGTGATTCAGAATCGAGGACGAGATCCTCGCATTGTAATATGATTTGAGATGTTTAAATCGGGCTACGAGCTGCGGTGGAATTTATGTAAGGACGAGGTCCTTGTGATGGAAATCCCTGTGTTTAATTCTCCCGTGTGAACTAAAATTTTTTTATAGTACTGGTCATACCTGTTAGGCTTATTCAACAATTCATGTACAAAATAATGATGATGATCATAAGAATAAACGAATAAATAATAATAATAATGATAATTAAATAAATAAATAAAGAAATAAACTAATTAAATTAACTGTGTATAATTTTCCAAATTCGTGTCAGAATTATTGAGCTTTGACCTACAAGGTAGGTGCCCCGCCCAAGTGGCGTTAAATGAGACACGTTAAGTCGGGTATATAATTATGAGGTCTTCATGAATCACACCTCGTCATTAGTATTGTGAAGGTTGAAAGGGGATTATTGTTAACGTGAAGCAGTTGATAATTCCATAATTGGCTATGAACTACTATTAAGAAAATAGAGGCGGTGAGTATGGGCAGCCTTGTGTATATTACAGTTGGGTGAAAGTCCGTTAGCTTCAAACATTCAGACGTTGGCTAATCAGTTCGTGAGGTTGGATATTTCCCCCAGCAGTGTTCTAGCTCGTTCAGTCGCTCGGCCTTCTCTAATTGAGCATATCTGGAAGTGGTAGGATGGTGACCCACATTTGGTTGTTCTTAGGGACACAGTTCGGCACGATGGTGCCAAGAAGATTATAGTTGGAGATGATGGTGTTTTGAGGATGCATGGTCGGTTATGTGTTCCTAATGTTGATGATCTTCGTGAATTGATCCTTGAGGAGGCTCACAGTTCTAAGTATTCTATTCACCCAGGGGCAGCTAAAATGTAACAAGATTTGAGACCGCATTATTGGTGGAGAAGGATGAAAAAGGACATTTGTGGCGTATGTGGCTCATTGCTTAAATTGTCAGCAGGTAAAGTATGAGCATTAGAGACCTGGTGGTTTACTTCAGCAGATAGAGATTCCTGAATGGAAGTGGGAGCGTATCAATATAGATTTCGTTGTTAGACTCCCACAGACTCAGAGGAAATTTGATGCAGTTTGGGTTATTGTGGATAGGCTGACTAAATCAGCACATTTCATTCCTTTGGCAAGTACTTATACTTTAGAGTGGTTGGCTGAGTTATATATATGGAGATAGTTCGCCTTCACAGTGTGCCCGTGTCTATCATTTCAGATCGAGGTACGCAGTTAAATTCGCACTTTTGGAGGGAAGTTGAGCGTGAGTTAGGTACCCGAGTTGAGTTGAGTACAACATTTCACCCTCAGACTGACGGACAGTCTAAGCGTACCATTCAGATATTGGAGGATATTCTCCACGCTTGTGTTATAGACTTTGGAGGTTCGTGGGATCAGTTCTTGCAGTTAGAGAGTTTTCTTATAATAATAGTTATCAGTCGAGCATTCAGATGGCTCCCTATGAGGAATTATATGGTAGACGGTGTAGATCGCCAGTTGGATGGTTTGAGCCTGAAGAAGCTCGGTTATTAGGTACAGATTTAGTGCAGGAGGCCTTAGATAAGGTCATGATTATTCAGGAAAGGCTTCATGCAGCTCAGTCTAGGAAAAAGAGTTATGCCGATCGTAAGGTTCATTTTGTGGGTTGGAGAGAGAGTATTGCTTCGGCTATCGCCCATGAAGGGTGTTATGAGGTTTGGAAAGAAGGGTAAGTTGAGCCCTAGGTAAATTGCATTGCCTTCAAGTTTATACTCAGTTCATCCTGTATTCCATGTGTCTATGCTCCGGGAATACCATGGTGATCCGTCCTACGTGTTAGACTTCAGCTCTGTCCAATTGGAAAAAGACTTGACTTATGGGGAAGTGCCGGTAGCCATTTTAGACCGGCATGTTCGTCAGTTGAGGTCTAAGAGTTGTCCTTCAGTTCGAGTGCAATGGAGAGGCCAGCCCGTTGAGGCAGCTACTTGGGAGTCCGAGTCGGACATGCAGAGTAAATATCACACTTGTTTGCAAATTCAGGTAATCTTCTATGTCCGTTCGAGGACGAACGTTTGTTTTAGAGGTGGAAATTGTGATGACCCAAAGGGTCATTTTATGAATTTAGACTCAGTTCTAGACTTATTAGCCATAAAAAGATTAATTTTAACTACCTCAATTTTCATGCGCAGTCCGGGCGTGAAACTGGAAAGCTTTTATGTGAAAATATAAGAAATAATAATTTTTAGAATTAAAAATTTCGTTTTAGTTGACTTGAGTCAACATTTTGATTAAACGGATTAGGATATGTGTTTCGAAGATATCGGGAGGTCTGCAGTAAAATATGGGACCTGGGCGTATGCTCGGAAAAGAATTCTGAGGTCCCAACCCTTAAAAATCAATTTTTGAAAGAAATAGTTTTGTTGAAATATTTATGAAATAAAGAAAAGAATTAATGTTTAAAAATATTGGTATCGGGCCAGTATTTTGGTTCCGGAGCCCGGTACAAATTTATTATGATATTTAGGCCTTGCTTGTGAAATTTGGTAAAAAACGGAGTTCGTTTGATGTGATTCGGACATCCGGTTGAAAAGTTATGAACTATAAGTGTTCTTCAGGAAAATAATGAGTTTTGAGGTTTAATACGTTGTTTTACATGTTATTTTCATGATTTGATCACACGAGCAAGTCTGTATGATGATTTTAGACTTGCGTGCATGTTTTATTTAGAGCCCCGAGGGCTCGGGTGAGTTTCAAATAGGTTTGGGTTGTGTTGCCCTCGTTCTTTCTTATGCTTCGACGTCGTTTCTTCAAGCATAAATGATATCATATTGAACAAATGAGCTCCGATTTCTGTTTGGAATGAAGTATTATATCCGTATCATAATTACGGACCCGTAACAAAAAGAATCATCGAATTTGGACATCGTATGAGGGTTTTATGGGCATTTTACTAATGTTGTCAGATTTTTCAGGTTAATTACGAAATTGCCCTTAACGGCGTATTAAAAATCTGCACAAATTGCAAATATTAAAACCTACATATCTACATCATTATAAGGACAAATTGAGTGATTCAAAAGCCTAACTTGACTAGAATTTCACAAGGAATCCATTGGACACAAAAAAAATCGAGTTTAGGGATTGTTTGGCACGAGAAACGAGGCAGAATAGCTGGCAGAAAAATAAATACAAAACGGGTAGACTTCTTCTTCTTCAAATTTTTGAACCCCACAACCCTAGGAACGAATTTCTCCACCAAATATCATCCTCAAGTCATGGGTAATCAATTCTAAACTTTACTCCTTCAATTACCTATTGTTTTTCATCACTTTTAAATCAAAAACTAAGAATTTTCACGGTAAAAATTGAGGGTTTGGGTAGAATTAGAAAATTTTATAAAATTCGAATATTTACCTCGAATTGAGGTCGAATTTTGAAATTAATTATATATTTGGGTTCGTGGGTGAATGTGTAAACGTAATTTGGTCCGAACCCCGAGTTTAGACCAAGCGGGTCCGAGGTCGTATTTTCACTTTTTTTGAGAAAACTTAGGAAAAATTATATTTTTCAATAAAGTTAGTTCCTTTAGCATTAGTTAATGATATTAAGTTAATTGTGATTAGATTCGAGCAAGTTAGTGGTGAATTCAAAAGGAAAAGCAATAATTGAGCAGTGAGTGACCTGCGAAATTGAGGTAAGTGTTTGGTCTAACTTTGACTTGAGGGAATAGGAATTCCCACTTTTTTGCTATGTGAAATGCATGTGCGTGGTATATAGGTGAGGTGACGAGTAACTATGCACCACCCAGTTTGCCTGTTAAGCATGATCTCTTTTCCCGTTCACAACTTAATTGATTCTTGTCTTAATTGTTCTATGTTCATTATTGTTTCTATGACTACTTAGTCTTGTTATTTTATTGTTAGATATTGTTGTGGTTATTTTGAAAAGAGTATTGGTTGTTTTAGCTGGATTCCTTGTGGTACAAAATGGTTGAGCGTGGCATTGTTTTTACAAATTATANTTATTTTATTGTTAGATATTGTTGTGGTTATTTTGAAAAGAGTATTGGTTGTTTTAGCTGGATTCCTTGTGGTACAAAACGGTTGAGCGGTTTGGTATTGTTTTTACAAATTATATATATGTATATGTTCCTGTTGGTTCCATTGTTGATAATATTGAGGAAGTGATGAGGAATGCAGTTTAACTGTTTTATGATTGTTGAGGTTTACGTGGTTGTTGGGTTTCCATTGATTGTTTTCAATTGTTGTGGCGAGTCTATTAGAAGTGTTGGTTGTTCTTTTGATTTTTATCATGGTACATGAAGATTGAGCTGGGTTGACAGCATTATGGTGTTTACATATATTCTGGTTGGTTTTATTGTGAAATGATATTGGTTAAAGCTTACGAGCTATATTGTTTTCTGTTTGAAATTGTGGAAATAAAAGTATTGTGAAAGGCTTGGCATGAATTGTGAAAGTCTCATAAATAAACTGATATGATATGTCAAGTGGGAGCGGGTTGCACGCCGCAACAAGGAGTGATAAGAGTGGATAGGTGGAATCGGGTTGCACGCCGCAAGAGGAGCAATAAGGTTGATATATATATATATATNATAAGGGTGGACAGGTGGGATCGGGTTGCACGCCGCAACAAGGAGTGATAAGGGAGGACATTTATACTTTTATTGCTTATAAATTAAAGGCTGGAACACTCATTGTTTTATTGTCATTATTTCATATTCTGCTCTTTCTATTATTTAAAGTGAAACTTGTTTCATTTTCAATTGTTGAGACATAAATATTGTGAAAGGCTTTGACTTAAATTGTGAAAATCCTTTTTATAAATAAATAGATGTATTGTCTGGTGGGAGCGGGTTGCACGCCGCAACAAGGAGTGATAAGGGTAGACAGGTGAGATCGGGTTGCACGCCGCAACAGGAGTAATAAGGGTGATATATTTATAGGGAGGAGCAATAAGGGTGGACAGGTGGGAATGGGTTGCACGCCACAACAAGGAGCAATAAGGGAGGACATTTATATTTTTACTGATTTTCAACGAAAAAAAAAGATTTGAAAACTTACTATTTTATATTACTATTTTTCATATTTTAGAACTACTTTTATCTAAAGTTAAAGTTTAGAACCTTGAAAATTATTTGAGAGTTGGTTATAGCTGAGGCCTGGAAAAGGCGGTTGAGTTATTTCATTGTTGTTGCAGCACTTAATTATTTGTTTAGATTTCCTTTTTGCTTTAAATTTATTGCCTCAGTTATATTTATTTTTTCCGTGTATAATTATGTTATAGTCTATATTATTGTCACAGGGTATATGTTGTTAATGCCCCGCCGTAGCCTCGTCACTACTTCGTCGAGGTTAGTCTCGGCACTTACTCAGTACATGGGGTCGGTTGTACTGATACTACACTCTGCACTCTTTTGTGTAGATCCAGGTATCGACCAACAACAGAGATATTTAGAGCGGCTATTCATTTATTCGGATACACGAGGTATATATGTCGGCGTTCGTAGATCCCGAGAGTCTTCTCCTATTTCCATAAACGATGTTTTATTTTATTCAGAACAGTTACATTATTTCTTTCAGCCCAGTATTTGTAATATTCTTTAGTAGTTCGTGAATTGTGACACCAGACCCTAGGTAGTCTTAGAATTATTTATATAATTAGTTCGTGGTTCGTTTTTATTCAATTTTTTATTATTTTATCATTGAAAATCATTTAAATTAAGTTTACGTTAGCTTTATTTATTGATGTTTAAGAAATAATCAAAGGAATTTAGCTACTCAATTCTAACATTGGCTTGCCTAGGAAGTGTGGTGTTAGGCGCCATCACGATCCCTAAGGTTGGGAATTTGGGTCGTGACGACTTAATGCAGGCTGTAAGCGAGAGAAATAAAAAGAATAGGGAAAAGCAGATAACTAGGCATGCTTGTGGTACGAGGTCTTTTGCAGAAGTAGAGGAATCGACGGTGAGATATATTTATTTATATGTTATTAATTAAAAATCTTTGTTATTTATATAATCATTTATTTGATTCTGTATTATTTCCTTATTGAACTATATTTTAGAAAAATCATGTTACCGGAGAGAAGGAACCGGTAGATAGAGTTTGGGAGATCCAACATACACGTAAAAATGATAGAGGAGAAACAGTGGGTGGATCCACAATCCCAACAGATTCATGTAATATTCTTAAATCAATACCTTACTATCTTTTATTCCTTTTTATTAGCTTTGGTTTAAATATCTATGCGTACTTGCAGTCCCAGCTCCGGGAACTTGTGTCTCAGCAACAATCTGAAGATATCGAGCAGCACATGACTAGAGATGAGATTTTATCCTCTGTTCTTGGTGAAAGGACATGTTATGTTCATCGTAAAGGGTATGGAAAGAAGCCTCCAAAAAGTAGTCACAACAAAGCGGCAAACATAGAGGCTAGTGTGTCTTCTGCAATAGAAAATATGCGTCAAGAGATGCAAGCTGATATGGATCGAAAGCTACAAGAAGAACGTGAACAAATGGCTGCGGAGTTGAAAAGGAACATGGAGCAAGAGTTTCAAAGACAATTGCATGAGAAGCTTCAACATGTGAATGTGGAAGTAGAGAAGAGGGTCAGTTTAGAAGTAGCCAAGACAGTCCAAGAACAACTGGCTGCTCTCATGACCAGAATGCAACAGGTAATGAGCTTGAAAAACAATATGTTCAATATGTTCCATGTTGTGACTATTACTGTTCAATATGTTTTTATACTATTATTGATTCATGCCATGCTCAATATGTTCTTTCATGTTGTGATTCTTGAAAAACAACATTGTGTAATGAGCTTCAGTGTCCTCTGTTAGTGTATATTAGACTACAAATAACACTAGACTAGTGGATTATTACTGTTCTAGATTGCTTGAACCTCCTACTTGTGGCATTATTTTGTTATTATAAGTGGATTCCGCAGCTTCATATTATGTTTTACCTGTCTCCTTTAATAGCTTTAGTTAAATCGGTTTGTTGCTGATATCCTGATTGTTCTGCACTCTTAGCAATCCATGTAGCTATACTATTGTTAGCCTTTAAGACCTTACTGGGATTCCTGATTAATTGAACTATATCTTATGATGATGATGTTGTGTGCAATATTTATGCTAACCAAAATGTTGGAATAAAATCAGGCTTCTGAACTTCTTTAAATACTGTTAACATTTCTTACATTGTACTATTTTGATACCCATGAAGTTCTGCAGATTTTGTTTAGTTCCTACCTTCATATTTAATCTATTTGACTCTAATTTGTTGCGCTCCAGAAGGTAGTGGTGACAGAATGATCATGTGTGTCCTTTGTGATGATTTGATAAGTAAAGAAATCATGTAACGAACCTTGTTAATATTGACCCCTATAGTGAGTTTAATATTCACCCTCTCATGACTATTTGAGCTTTTTTTATGAGACTCCTGTTACTACATTAATGACCTTTGTACCTGAGTTTACCTCTACCGTGTTTACATTAATGACCTTTGTACCTGATTTGTAGATGTATGTCATGTTAGCTTAAACTCAGGTCGTGTATTGAGTTTTGTTGGTATATTGTGCTAGTGAACCTATCTATGTGCCCAGGTTTCAAATAGATTTCAAATAGTGAACACTATTTAAAACTATCCATTTGCCATCAGGTTCTTGTGTGTACTGATTTGGGCTGAGTGAAGGTTGTTATATGATACAAAGTGTGATCTTACTCCTAGGTTCTTATGATGGCTAGGAGTAGTGGACTGGTGTCTCCAGTGGAGATTGAATGAGAAGCTGTGAGTGTGTGTGTGTGATGGGGTGTGAGAGCAGTGATGTTTATGAGGGTATGTGTTGGTGAAAGAAACATGGTGTTGGATATAGTATTGGTTAACCTGTTAGGGGCTTGGCTAAACAGTGCTGTGTTTTTCCTTCTGATCATTGTGGACGGGTAGGAAGAGGTTCTCTGTTTGGTGGTATGTGAATATTGGTGGTTTTTTTGTGCCTGAAGGAAGAAGTGTCTCTTTTGTCTAGCAGGACCTGACCTCTGATATGGGGAGGGAGTTCAGAAAGGGTGTTGAAGTGGGAAGCATGCCACCTTGTCATGAATACATTACACAATACACATGCTCGTTCTTGTAGAAGCATGCTTGTATTCACTGATCATTCTTTCTCGTGTTTGTTTGCGTGAAATTGAATTCTCTATCCCACTTCGTTTTTTAACTCAAATTGTTGAAACTGTACGGTAGCCTTATTGTGTTGGAATTCTATTTTCTATCGTTGGTTTTTGCTGTTTTGTAATTAGTACTGGTTGTTATTTTTGTTGTTTTGTTATTTTGTAATTAGTGTGGTTGCTATTTTTTTGGGTTGTAAAGTGATCTTGTATCTTTTTTTTTTGTATAATAACAGGGAGGAGGTTCTTGAACATGGAGACAACCAAGGAGGGATTCAAGGCACTTAGTATTTTGCTCTTTTGGGATGTATATATGTAATACAATTACAATGAAGTATTATGCACTACATATGTAATTCGCATTTTAGTAATGGAGTATTTAATATCCGACTTAAGAAATTCTTTTGGTTTTTGTAAAATACTATTGGATGCATTTCTATATATAATTTTGGTCATTACAATTGCTGACTTGATTAGGTTTCAATTGTGAGAAAATCTTATTATGTAATATTGAAGTTGCCACTGATTGTTTAATAGTTTTTGTGGCAATTATTATTGCCACTAAATGTCATTCTCTAGCAGCGAACTCATAGTCGCCACTGATGATTTAGAGTTTTTTGTGGCGACACAAATTGTTACTAAAAGTAACTCTACAGTGGCAATATGAAAGTTGCTGTAATAGCTAATTATTTTTGTGGTGACATTAGTTGCTACTAAAAGAACCTAAATTGTAGCGATTAAAAAGCAGCCACTGATAGTTATTTCTTTTTGCGGCGACAATTATCGCTACTAAAAATCACTCATCAGTGGAGACTTAAGCCTGAATCTGTTTCGTGGCATTATTTTTTTGTGGCAATTGGGCATACATTTTGTAGTGACAAATGTCGCCACCAAAAGTAGAAATTTAGTGGCGACCTTATGTAGTCGTTACAAATAATGTTTAGTAATGGACTTACATGAAGCGACCCCAATGTCACTGCTATACACCTTTAGGGGCGACATATTGATAATTTATAGCGACTTTTGTCGCCGCTAAACGACAGTTTTCTTTTAGTGCAAATTCATGCAATCAATCTTCAGAAATATTTAAATAATAAATTGGATGTTTACTACTAAAGATCTAGTTATGAAAATGCAGTAATTAATAACTAACTACGAACAGGTTATAAACAAGATTTAGAATGATCTAATATTTTGATTTCCCATATTGTCAGAATCCTTTCCGCTACGTTTTCTATAAATTTGCCTAAGTTTTCTCTACCGATCATGAGCGCTCTAAGCTTCGTAATTCTCTCCCAGTAACTACCACAATTTACTAGACATATTCTTCCGAACTACGCTAGCTGGCACTAAGTTATGGCTCACTCATATTGTACCAAGGTTTCGTTATTCCTAATCCCACATTTAAACCCTCTGTATTGATCTCTCATATACATTAGGAGTGATTTTGTTCAAAAACTACCTGGATATGCACTCTCTTTCGAGTAATACACACTAAATAGGCACAGTCGATTGAGAGCTCTTCAACCAACCACAATATAAACATAGTTGAGAAAATAGGGAAAAAGCTACGGCAAATCTATATTAACGTAAGAGGAAAATCATCCTCCAATAGGTTCCATCAAAACCTTAGATTAGAATTTTAGCTACTCATACTCATAGTAACAATTTCTCAAGTATTTTGCATAAATAAATTGTTTCAAAGTAAAGAGGAAGGAATGTAGAAATCGATGATTCTTTACCCCAACAGGTGTTCCACGAGCTATTCTTGCCTTAGGTCGCAAAAACTCCTTCAAAAGTGGTGTTTAATGCCTATTTATATGTGTAGGAAAATACCTAACGATATAGCCCAAGTCCAAGTCAAACAAGGAGACGAAATAAGCCTTCAAAATCTGGACCAGGATCGCTATGAACCGTGCCTCGCGAGGCAAAACCCGAGATGCATCTCGCCTCAGACTATGCGGCACGAGACATTCCGCGCGCTCAACCTCTCCCTACCCCTCACGTTGCGCGCTTGCACGTGATCTTAATAGCTCGCCTCGCCTCGCCTGCTCTAACGAGAGCCTCTGGTCTTGCTTCACTTGTTGCTTCATTTTTCCACTGCTAAATTCTTTCTTTCTTATTTACTATTGTTTTCGAGCATGATTTATACTTTAAATACTCTTTTTGCTCTAATTTCATCTCAAATGTACCTACACATAAAATAAAGTATAGTTTGGCATTAAGGCACCTAAAATGTAAGGTAAATCATGTATTAAAATATGGAATTATATCCAAACATCACTACCCCACACTTAAATGTTGCTCGTCCTAGATCAATCAAACTACACTTTATAGAAACGACCTTTTAAGCAAATTCTCTTAACTCGTCACACCAAGAATCTTTAACATATACTAAGCACACAGGTGTAACATCCTCACCTCAAGATTTGACTCATATATACCATGCATTATTCACAACTCACTCACTTAGTCTAACATAGATGTCAATGACATTACCTTTCCGTTATGAGTCACGTGCCCTCACCCAACAGAAGAGATTAGTTCCACACACAATGAATTTTAAGAATGTAGGAACTGAAGATAGGAAGAATTCACTCGCTCTCAGAAATAACATTCATATGCCACAAAAGATGCACCATAGGCTTGTCCGTAGTGTAATACTCTACTAAGCGAAGTCATTCAGTCTAGGATCAAGTAGGACTTTAATTGGTTGTATTGTAGGCTGCGGGTTGGGTAGGATACATTTGGATATGAGTGACTACACCTCCCTTAAACACTTTAATACACATGCTTTAACACTCAAGCCCATACTTATGTCAAACCAAAACACCACCTTCACATCAATGTATATTACCCTATACTTCTTTAAGCACAATTATATCACTAGTCACCACCATCAAGAAATATTTTTTTTATACAATGAAACTATATATATATATATATATATATATATATATATATATATATATATATATATATATATATATATATATATATATATATATATATATATATATATATATATATATATATGTTCTCTTTTTTTTTCTTTTCAATCCAAGTGGCTTTTATTGATATATTTTTTCTTTTCAAAACGGTGCACCTTTCTCCTTATTTCATTTGTTCCACTCAAAAGACGAACCACCACCCCACACTTTAACTTTACATAATTCATAACAATTTAAGTGCTCATGAGAGGCGACAAGATTCAAATATATGGTCAATTCAAACAAGGGATAAGGCTTGCAATGTGATTACCAAAGAAACAGGATTATAGGCTCAAAGGGGTTAACTATGTTATATGACATTTAGGCGGGTAAACAATATATATCTGGCTCACAAAGAAACGCCTATATCACTTCCCAGACTGAACAGGACTATTATTTCGCTTTGCAAACACATGGGGAAAGTTCTAGATATCAATTGTAATGCACAAAATACAAACAAACCTCACACACACATGGAACATACTCACTCAAGGATTGTTTTTATCGCGACACTCTAGTCAAAGCAGTTAAGAAAATTTAAGTATCTACGATTTAAGGTACTTATACTAGAGTCAAACATTGAGCCTAAGCGTCACAACCAGAGTACTCACTATTCTCAAGGCAAAACAAAGTCAAGAGATATCGCTGCAATTCGATTCATAGCATAGTGATTTCTACTCCTAAAAATTAACACTAACTATACCCGGTTCAACCAAAATCCTCGGAAAAGAACTGCGCACAAAGAAAAACCAAAGGGGAATCACTACACTACCTACAAGAAATTTTTTTTGTCTTTTTTCTTTAGACTTAATTCCCTCAAGAAAACTGTCTAGGAGATCCATCGTCGGGAAGAGTCCAACTTCTTTTTTTAAAAGACTAAGACGATACTAACTAAAAAAAATAACTACAACAAGACTAATATTTACAAGTTACCAGCCCACACTTATTTCATGCAATGTCCTCAATGCATACACAAACTGACAAAATAAGAAAAAAATGAGTTGGATGTATGAAACCTCTCTAATCAAGTTGCATCATCGCCTTCCTCATATGAGGTTGCCCACTCCTCATCTTGTGATTCCTCCTCCTCCTCCTCTTCATCATCATCATTATCATCATCATCTGACTGCTCCGACTCGGCCTCGGATTGCTCAGGTGAGTTGACATCCTCATCCTCTGGGAGTCTGTAACCATCACCAAGCCCAACCAGTTGCTGAGCATGAGCATTGAGCGGGAAACTCTCCTCCAAGATGGTCGTCTCCTTCGTAGTGGCCGACCGTCCTCTGATCTGAAGCTGCAAGTCCATCATCCCATATAAATAGGCCATAAATCTGTCATCGCGAGCATTGCGCTCGGACCTGTCATTGATGCATAACATTCTCTTTCTTAACCTGGACGCTACTAATGTCCATTAGTCGTAGGAGCTGAGCAATGATGTGATCGAACGCCTCCTCCTCCCCCTCCTCCTCCTCCACCTCTTCTTGTCTCAAGAACTGAATTAACATATTTGTAGAGGGAATTCGATCGATCTTCTTTCTAGTCCTCACTAGGGACATCTGGTAGCGGATCAAATGGCCCACATTCACCCTTTGGCCAATCATGAGGAAATATAGCGCACACGTCCTCTCACGGCTAATAAGAGTGTCATGATTTCAAGGTAGGAGCCGGGTATTAATCAATTTTAGTCATACTTGAGCCTCTGCCCTCATTTTCTTTTTGGGGAATTTTCTATGACGATTGGTTTTCTTGTCCCGAACACACGCCGCAATAGAATTGACACCACAAAGAGTGTCTCAGCTCTCGATATGTAGGACGGGGCGATGAAGTAGTCTAAGGGTTCCTGAGGAACATCCGGGGCACCTAAGAAATTGCATATTGCCGAGGTTGAAAAATCTATCAGCCTTCCCCGAATAGGCACCAACTGTTCAGGATCCTTTGGGTCAAAACCGGCATAAAATTCTCGAACCAGATTGACATTTATATCACCGGTATTTTTGAACACATAACTCAGCCCCAAATCATTAATACCTCTCCAAATTTCTCGGTACTTAGCTTGTAGGCGACGCTCATGAATAGCAGCTTCCGGATGTATATGTTTCGGCCTACAACACTTATACCAGTCCTTAACATGTGGGGGGTATGCTCTTGATTCCAAACTCCCGTTGTCCTTGAGGTTGAGGGCGTGTGGCTACTATAGCTACCACTTCTTGCAATCATTCAACTTGAATTGAAGTGGCTCCCCCCCCCCCAATTTCTGTTCTTTAGTGGAGGTGCGGAGGGAGCCTTAGCCTTAGACGGGGCATGTTTGTACCTATGTCCTTCCTTGGAGGCATGTTTGTACCTACGCAAGGAAGAAATAATCAGTTTAGGACGCATTGCAATATTCAAAACATGGTCTTGCGACCCCACACTAAGAGTCCTTCACATAATGTTCAACAATTTTTCGAGGTTACTCAGACTTCACCTCATTTTATTTTCTTAGCATGAGAATCAAGTACACAAGTATGTTTCCTCCAATTCGAAGCATTGGGCTACCGGTGAGGCCCCATACTTAAAATTTTAAAGTGGTGCACGGCGACATAGCACTAGTCTAACAATCCCGGAGACTCGGGCTCCAATGGGGACAAAGAATGCCTTTGAGGCATTTTGACAAACACTTAGCATGCACTAGTGCCATTGGGGGTGCTTGTAGGGATGAGGGATTACCTCACCCTCCCAACTCGGCTTGGGAATTCTGTTCTACCACTTGTTCACACAATAACAACATCATTCCTATGGGGTTCATGGGGTTGGGACACACAAACACATTGTTACAGTGAAGAACAACCCTAAACAAATATTATCCAATGACATGCATTCACCCAATTCGAAATTGTAAAATAATGGAGGTAGAAACCATACCTTGGATGTTTAAGAAGAGGGATTTCCCTTGAATTGATGTTGCAGCTGAAGGAAGGAGAAAATAAATGCTTATCTTCAATGGGTGGTTTGTGAGGGAGGGGGTTTGGCAGTGTGTTCTTGGCGTGAGTGTGTGAGATTTTGTGAGCAGTGTGGTTTTGGGGTATTTAGGTTAGTTTTAAGGGAGGGGGTTAAAAGAAACAAAAGAAAAGAAATCGAAAAAATTGCTTACCTAGCGATGCGAGGATATTGGCTCGCTTTCCCCCTCGCGAGGTGCTCCAACGCAAGACACGCGGCGCGAGACTCCACGTGAGATGCATCTCTCTATAACCCATGTGAGGCGAGCTCCCATGCAAGAACTCGATCTGGCGATGCAAGGATTTTCGCCTGGCCAAGCTCGCTGGGGACCAGGCGACGCAAGTTTCAGTGCACGACCTGCCGAAATTTCCTGCTTACATGTTTGTTCCTACAAACGAAAAGAAAAAATTCTAATTACGCTAAAGATCAATTACGAATTGGGTTGCCTCCCAACGAGCGACTTAGTTAATGTCACGGCATGACAAATACAACATTACAATGGGTTGCCTCCCATGAAGCACCTGATTTAACTTCACGCCACGATGCAGGCAATCGAACTTAACGCTCGCTCAACATTTTTGGCTCTTGTAAATGAGTCACTGATATTGCTTTCGTCTCATCCATGACCAAGTAGTGTTTCAAACTGTGACCATTGACACTAAACTTGCGAGGGACATCTTCTGAAGCAATCTCTACAGCTCTAGTGGGATGAATCTCTAGCACACGAAATGGTCCTGACCATCTTACTTCAATTTTCCCGGAAACAACCTCAATCTTAAATTGAATAATAATACCACGTCTCCCAGCTTAAAGTTTAGCTCAAGAATGTGTTTGTCATGCACCAGTTTCATTCTTTCCTTATATAACCTTGTACTCTCAAAAGCATGGTAACGAAACTCATCAAGTTCATGCAGCTCTATGACTCTACTAGTTCCAGCAACCTCCATGTCCAGATTTAATTGTCGTAATGCCCAGAAGGCATTATGCTCTAACTTTACCGGTAAGTGACATGCCTTTCCAAACACCAATTTATAGGGTAACATAACAATCAGAGTTTTGAATGCAGTGCGGTAAGCCTATAACGCATCATCCAATTTTCTCACCCAATCATTCTGAGTAGCATTTACAATTTTGGTCAAAACACTCTTAATTTCTCTATTTGAAACCTCTACTTGCCCACTTATTTGTGGGTGATATGCAGTAGCAACTTTATGGCGAACACCATATTTCTCCAACAACTTTGCAAAGGCTCGGTTGCAGAAGTGGGTGCCCCATCACTGATGATAGCTCTTGGAGTGCCAAATCGGGTGAAGATATTTTTTCTTAGGAAACCAACGACAGCCTTCACATCATTTGTTGGATGCCACGACTTCTACCCATTTCGAGACATAGTCCACCGCTACAAGTATGTACTTGTTATTATATGAGATAACAAATAGTACCATAAAATCGATTCCCCATACATCGAATACTTTCACCTCTTGAATTGGGTTCATGGGTATCTCATGTCGACGAGAAATATTCCCCGTCCGTTGACACTCATCACAACTTTTCACCCAGAAGTTGCATCTTTAAACAACGTCGGCCAATAAAAACCTGACTCCAACACTTTAGCAGCTATACTTACACCTCCAAAATGTCCTCCATACGCTGAAGCATGACATTCTAGCAAAACAGAAGATTGATCTATCTCGAGAATGCATCTCCGGATCATGTTATCAAGACAAATCCTAAACAAATATGGTTCATCCCAGAAATACATGCGAAAATCACGAAAAAACTTTTTTCTTTTGCACAGAAGACAAGTCATAGGAATCAATATTTCTTGCCAGGTAATTTGCAATATCTACATACCATGGTGTAGCCTCAAGGCTTGTGGCTAAAAGGTTTTCATCCAGGAAAGTCTCATGATCTCTTCCACCTCAACCTTCTTTTCTGCTCCTTCAAGCCTAGACAAATATCAGCAACTTGGTTTTCTGTTCCCTTGCGGTCCCGGATTTCCAGGTCGAACTCTTGTAGCAGTAGCACCCATCGAATTAAGCGCGACTTTGACTCTTTTTTCTCAATTAGGTACCTGAGGGCAGCATGGTTAGTGTAAACAATTACCTTTGAGCCTACCAGGTATGACCTGAATTTATCAAATACGAACACCACTTCTAGCATCTCTTTCTCCGTCACTGTGTAATTCAGTTGGGCACCACTCAAGGTTCTACTTGCATAGTAGACCGGATGCATGACTTTAACTTTTTGTTGCCCAAGAACTGCTCCCACAGCGTAGTCGCTTGCATCGCACATCAACTCGAAAGGTTTTCCCCATTCGGGGGCCACTATGATTGGTGCAGTCACCAGTTTCTTATTCAACTCCTCAAACGCTACCCTGCAGTCATCATAAAACACAAAAGGATGATCTTTTTCAAGTAGTTTACACAAGGGGTTAGCAATTTTGGAGACATCTTTTATAAACCGTCTGTAGAAACCAGCATGGCCAAGGAAACGTCTTATTAGTTTGACAGAAGTGGGTGGTGGTAACTTTTCTATCATATCAACCTTTGCACGATCCACCTCAACACCCTTACTTGACACTAAGTGCCCAAGATTATACCTTCCTGGACCATAAAATGGCACTTTTCCCAGTTGAGCACCAGATTAGTCTCCACACATCTTTTCAGCACTCTTTTTAGATTCTTAAGGCAGTCATCGAACGAGTCTCCCATCACTGAGAAATCATCCATGAAGACTTCCATTAGGTCTTCTACCATATCTGTGAAGATGTCCATCATGCACCTTTCAAATGTGGTGGGTGCATTGCATAGGCCGAACGACATTCTCCGGAAAGCGTAAACGCCATATGGACAGGTGAATGACATTTTCTCTCTATATTCCGGGGCAATGGAGATCCGATTATACCCCGAGTATCCATCCAGATAGCAGAAGTGGGACCTCCCAGCCAATCTATCTAACATCTGATCAATGAACGCATGGGAAAATGGTCTTTTCGGGTAGCCTTGTTCAATCTTCTGTAGTCCATACAAATTCGTCATCCCGTGACTGTTCTTTTTGAGATCAGCTCATTGTTCTCGTTTTGCACAATAGTTGTTCCACCTTTCTTGGGAACACATTGAAATGGACTAATCCAATTGCTATCGGAGATGGGGAAAATTATTCAATCAACTCCTTTTTAATGACTTCTTTCATGTTGGGGTTCAGCCTTCTTAGATGTTCTCTAGAAGGTTTGTGGCCATCTTCCAGTAAAATCTTATGCATACAGAAGTCCAGGTTGATACCCTTAATGTCTGCAATGGTTCATCCAATTGTATTTTTGCACTCTATTAATGCCTGCAAAAGTTGTTCTACATGCACATCTAACAAACCAGATGAGATAATAATAGGTAAAGTTGAGTTAGGTCCTAAGAAAGCATAGCTAAGGTGAGGTGGTAGTGGTTTCAGTTCCAATTGTGGTGGCTCTTCTATCGATGGCTTAGCTGGAGGGGTCTTTCTTTATTCTAAGTGCAAAGACTCAAATTCGAGCTCTCTTTTATAGAACCCTTGACCTTCAAGAGCCAGCACCCACTCCGCCAAGTACTGTCCATTTGCTTCTTCTAAGTTCATGAGACAGGCTGCGAGGGGGCCTTTAGCGTTCAGAGCCTCATCTTCCTCCTCCAAAATTACATCCACAACTTCTATCAGAGAGCTGTTAGAAAATTCACTTGGCCGCCACATAGACTTCTGCACATTGAATATTATCTCTTCATCGTTCAGTCTCATTTTTAGCTCTCCGATTTCACAATCAATTAGAGCTCTCCCAGTGGTCAAGATGATCTTCCAAAAATTATGGGAATATCCTCGTCAACCGGCAGTCCAGAATGACAAAATCTACTGGAAACACAAACTTTCCAACCTGCACTAGTACATCATCAAGGATACATGATGGCCTTTTCACTGTACGGTCGACTAGATGTAGTAACATGGATGTGAGTCTTGCTCTTCCAACGCCTAAACGTTTGTAGATAGCCAAGGGCATCAATTTTATGCTTGCCCCTAAATCAAAAAATACTTTAGCAAAAGCATAACTGCCTATTGTGCATGGGATTGTGAAACTTCTTGGGTCTGGCAACTTCTCAGCTATGGGTATCGTCACGACAACACTACAGGTCTGGGTTAGTGTAATAGTGGCCAAGTCTTGGAAGTCGAAATTGCGAGACATCAAATCCTTCATCATTTTGGCATACTCAGGCATCTCCCTCAAGGCATCAATCAATGGAATGTTCACCTAGATTTGTTTCAACATCTCCATGAATTTCTTATACTGCTCAGCCTTCTGCTTCTACTGTCGTTTCTTGAACTACCTCAGTCTCCTTCGCAACCTCTTTTTCTTTGCTTGTTCTATCTTTTGTATGTTGTATCGTTACCTTAGTTAACCCTATTGAATCATCTACCTCAATGGGTACTGGCATATGTGTTTCAGTTGGTCGGCTTTCGCAAGCAATTTCTTGCTCTAGATCTAGATCTCTACCATTTCTTAGAGTCACTGCCATAAGCTACTTTGGGCCCTACTCTTTTGGATTGACATGGGTGTCCGCAGGTAACATCCCTTGGGGACGATTATTCAAAGACATCGATATCTGCCCTAGTTGAATCTCAATGCCTTTGATAGTTGAGTCGTGCGATACTACCTTCTCTTGCATCGCGTGGACCTTTTCTTCCATTTCCCTGCTAGCCCCAGTTAGTTGTTGCAACATTCCTTTAATTTCAAACAACCCAGCATCTTGTCGCACTATCTATTATCGTTGAGGCTGTTGATAAGTTGGCTGCTGATTTTGCAGATTATATCCTTGTTGCCTTTGATAAGGCACAACTTGATCCTGTGGTCGCATAGCTCCAGGATTGTTGCTATTATTGTACTTTTATTATGCTAGTCTATATTGTTGATTATGTTGCCCCCAATTCTGACCACCTTGCCTCTGTTCTCCATATTTGGCCACATAGTTCATATTTTCCTGATAGTTCTGGTTGTCACTTTTCGCACTCCACGAGCATATATATAGTTGGTTAATGCATGGTGTACATAAGCCCCCATTAGTCGCGTCAGCTATGTGTACCTGCAGCTTCTGGCCTAATTCATCAATATTTTTGGTGAGGATACTCATTTGTGTCATCAGAATGGCCATATTCTCGGCTATGGAGTTGTTTGGGTCCAAAGACACTGAGTGAACGACAGGAGTGATCGTAGAGTCTCTTGTCATCCATCCTGAGTTTGAACCATTTCATCAAGTAAGATCTTGCATTCTCTGAATGATTTGCTAAAAAATGCTCCACCTGCTAAAGCATCAACATTGGACTACAAGATGTCTGCCAATCCCATGTAGAACCTCTACCCCAACATCTGATCTGGAACACCATGATATGGACACTTAACCAACATATCTTTGAACCTTTCACACGTTTCTTGTAGTGTTTATGTTGGTCTCTAGCTGAAGCTCAATATCTCATCAACTTGTTTGGCAGTCTTAGGGTGGGTTGAACTTGTTCAAAAATTGCTTGACTAATTCCTCCCAAGTAGTGATGGAGTTTATGGGGAGTGAATTGAGCCAAGTTTGAGCCTCTCACGTCACTGAGAATGGACACAACAACAACTTTATTGCTTCTAGTGTCATATTTGATTGCCTTTGCGTGACACATATCGACAGGAAATTTTTCAGATGCTGCTGAGGATCTTCAATGTATGACCCTAAGAACAGTCCCTTGTTCTACAACAAATGTAGCATATTGTTTGTGATTAGAAATGACTTTGCTTGTATATGAGGGACTGCAATTGCGGTTGACAGATTTTCGGCGGTGGGTTCTGCCCAATAATACAAGGTTGCTTCTGGCACAAGAGGCACCACACCCTGATTGTTCGGGTCATTCGCATTATTTCTGTTGTTTGGATTTTCTATTTCGTCATCCATGTCTAGTTCGATTTGTTCTGTTGAGCTCTGTTGTTGTTTGTCCTTCTTGTTTGCACGATTCAGTGCCTTGAAAACTTTCTCATGATCTTCTAATGCTTCGAACAATTCACCAGTTCTTGAGGAGTTTCTAGGCATGCACCTGTAACACTCAAGATGCAAACGTTAGAATTTCAATGTATTTAGTTTAAAATGAAGAAAATTGACTATACTAAGAATTCTAGCGCTTCTTTTAGCTGCAATAAATAACATCGTTAATTCCCCGGCAATGGCGCTAAAATTTGATGACGCCCAATTATGCCTTGTAAAAAGGACTAAGCGGTCATTGCAAATATATTTCAGTTAATAAGTCCGGAGTCGAATACCACAGGGAATTAACCTATTAAGAAAAGTTACTAGACTCGCACAAAATCACGCAAGCAATCTTCAGAAATATTTAAATAACAAATTAGATGTTTACTACTAAAGATCTAGATATGAACATGCAGTAATTACTAACTAACTACGAACAGGTTGTAGACAAGATTTGGAATGATCTAAGGTTCTGATTTCCCCTATTGTCAGAATCCTTTCCGCAACGTTTCCTATAAATTTGCCTAAGTTTTATCTACCGATCATGAGCGCTCTGAGTGTCATAATTCTCTCCCGAGTAACTACCACAATTACTAGACATATTCTTCTGAACTACGCTAGCTGGCAATAAGTTACGGCTCACTCGGATCGCACCAAGGTTTCATTATTCCTAATCCCACCTTTAAACCCTTCATATTGATCCTTCATATATGTTAGTAGTGATGTTGTTCAACAACTACCTAAATATTCTCTCTGTTCCGAGTAATATACACTAAATAGGCATAGTCGATTGAGAGCTCTTCAACCAACCACAACATAAACGTAGTTGAACAAATAGGGAAAAAGCTACGGAAAATTTATATTAACGTAACAAGAAAATCATCCTCCAATAGGCTCCATCAAAATCCTAGATTAGAAGTTTAGCAACTCATACTCATAGTAACAATTTCTAAAGTATTTTGCATAAATAAATTACAAAGTAAAGATGAAGGAATGTAGAAATCGATAATTCTTAATTCTTTCCCCCAACAGGTGTTCGACGAGCTATTCTTGCCTCAGGTCATAAAAACTCCTTCAAAAGTGGTTTTTAATGCCCATTTATATGTGTAGAGACCTAAACGACATATCCCAAGTCCAAGTCCAACAAGGAGACGAAATAAGCCTTCAAAAGCCGGATCAGGCTCGCTATGGACCGTGCCTTGCGAGGTAAAACGCGAGATGCATCTCGCCTTAGACTGTGCGGAGCGAGACATTCCGTGCGCTCAACCTCGCCCTACCCCTCACGTCGCGCACTTCCACGCGAGCTGAATAGCTCGCCTAACACGAGCCTCTGGGTTGCTTCGCCTGATACTTCATTTTTCCGTTGCTCAATTCTTTCTTTCTTCTTTCCTACTGCCTTCGAGCATGATTTAGACTTTAAATAATAATTTTGCTCTAATTTCATCGCTAATGTACCTACACATAAAATAGACTCCATTACGCGCAAATAAAGTATAATTTTGCATTAAGGCATCTAAAATGTAAGGTAAATCATGTACTAAAATATGGAATTACAACCAAACATCACCCATTTTGCGAAAAAATTTATCTCTCTGTTCGGTGCTTTCTTTTCTTTAGAACTTCTTTTGTTTTATACTTAGATAATAAGTCATCATAATCATTAAGTTTTCAAATAATTGTACGCCGAATTCTATCGCTAGTGATTAACATACAGGGATCCCCCGTCGTGCTCAAATCCTGGATCCGCCTGTGATTATATGTGATAAGTTTACATTTGCATACACAATGTAAATTATCTTTACACTACCAAATTAACAATTTAACATGTAACCCTATATATCAAGCTTGACATAATAACCTAGAAATAGGGTAAAATTTTATAATAATCGATTAAATTAAACTCGTTACTGTAAATATTTTTGCAACCCATCCATGTTAGTATATTTAACTCAAACACTTGTATGGTATAATGTTGATTGTCAATTCTGTCAGTAAAAATATTATAATAAAAAAAAACATATGCAAAGAAATCATCTTTTTCCCTCTTCTTTATAAAAGTATATAAAGAAGCGGGATTTGTAATTACTAATTTTGTCGTAAAAATTGCATTTGAAATTATTATAGAAGCTAAATTTTATACTAAGCTTATAAGATGTAGGAAAAAGACAACTTGATGGAGATTGTTGCGGTCAAACGCACACGCAAGTATACGTGGTCGTTAAGTAATAAAGTGAGTAAAAATCGAATGTCGAACCCACGAAGACTTGTGATTAACTATTAACTAAATTAGACTATCCTAACTATGTAAACAAGAATTAAACTTAGAAGTATTTGTTTCTAATCTAATTAAAATAAAGAAAAATAAATACCGAACTCTGAACAAAAGGATAACTGATTTTTATATTATCAATGTGATGAAAATGATCTAAGGTTATGGGTTGTCTAACATTCCTATGTATTCTTCAATTGCATTTACTAACTAATTTGTCTAGTTTATTGATTAACAGGGTCAATATTGCTCATAAGAATCTGTCGAGTTCTTACTCGCCTATTCAAGCTAACCTAACGCCTATATGTTTATGAAATTAGAACTTGCAAGAACGCATTTATAATTCCTGTAAATCAACCAAGCAAGGCAATTAGGTATATGTCTATCCTAACCGCGAATCCATTCCCCGATGCCCAGGTTCAAGAACTTACTCTACTCAATCTTATATGCAATCTAGAATTCCCACTTTTGAGTTCAACTCTAGATTCGTAGATATTATTCAATTGGTGATCAAGAAATTAAATAATTAAGCGCAAGATGAATAAATAAACCAATATGATAAACTAAGAAATCAAAATCAATGTTCGAATAACAATAATCGTGAAAGAACCACAACCCTAGAATATGAAGTTTTAGCTCCACATAGACATGGTAGCCAAACAACAAATCACACAAAGACACATAAAAATTATAAAGTTTGGCGGAAGAAAAAGATGAAACCCGGCCTCCACGACGGCTCTGTGCTTGTGTTTTCCTCTCAAAAACGTACTTCTCTTGTTTTGTACTTTTGTTCTCCTCTAAAAGCCACATTATTTCCTTCAAAATAGGTTTAGGTTGGCCTTTATATGAGTTGGGGGCGTCAAGGGGTCGAAATAACCGAGTCCTAGTCGAAATAGGACATATTCACGTGTTGAGCGTCCAGGGCAGCATGGGACGCTGGCCCTGGCGCTCAAAAATTTTAGCTACTGGAAACTGCGCCCCACGCTGGCCGTGGCTATCAAAATTCACTTTTTGTCTTTTTGTCCCGATTTCGCTCCATTTCGCGTCATTTCATCCAAATTGCATCCGAATGATTCCTATACATAGAAATACCGAAATTTAGCACAAATCATCATATTAAACATCTGAAATCGTCGAGACACGAGCAAAATATAAGACAATTTATATTAAAATATGCATACATTAAGCCGATTATCAGAGATACTTTAGTAATCAAACAATAAAGTTTCTCTCGAAGAATCTTCTGGGGTTAATTGTTTCATATACAACGTAGAGCAAGTCAATACACACTAGATTTGAGCAATTCTATTGTGTGGGAAAGTATTTCTGATTTTTTATTTATTAATGAAAATATTGAAATTACTAGATTACAAGAATTTTAAGAAGTATTTCCTTGATCTTGAATATTGTTCCTTAACATATAATCTACTGTAATATTATTGTTGTCAGGCTTTTATACGGAATTAAAAGTTTTAAGAGAAATTCTACAATTAAAAAATAGTACTCAAATAAAAGAATAGCTAATAACTTTTCATCCCAAAAATTTTAAAAGAATACATTTAAAATAAGAGTTAATATATATACATACGTGTCATTTCATTCAAATAAAATTTACGGCCTCTTCTTAAAGTTTAGTTTTAGGTTGCAAATAATTTGAGTCATCTTCGCTTCCATTGATGTTTAGCCAAAAGTATATATTTTTGTATAATAATCATCTCACATTATTCTCTATTCTTGTTGGTTCTAATGCTGTAACGGTACAAAATCCAGCTAATCATGATGGCACCTAATTCAACCCGTTAGGTAAGCCAATTTATGAAAATTCAATTCAAATAAATTACTGATATGATAAGTGACGAAAAAACCGACTTTAACACATTTTCTAGGTACTGGTAGTACAAATCATGAGCTTCTAAGATTAGAATTTACAAAGCTGGTGTGGAAAAAAAATACATCATCTGTTTGAAATATAAATGAACAGATTAATAATTCTGGAGCCTACCAAGAACAAGAGGCAGTTGTGACTAGATCATAGGTACATCTTTAATGTCAGCTCCCTCCATGTATAGCAGCAACAACATCCAAAATCTACACGCAAGGTGCAGAAGTGTAGTATGAGTACAACCGATCTCATGTACTCAATAAGTAAGAAACCTAACCTTAGGTTAAAAGTAGTGACGAGTTGGGACAAAGGTCAGAATCCAAATCCAATAAAAAATAACATCTCATAACAACATTATTTAAAGCAGCACAAGTAATAACTCAATAATAACATGCTCAACTCGTATAAAATTCCAAAAAAATTATAATTTTCTTTTCAATACAACAGTAAAACTCAAATCTTTTGCCAAAAGTTAACGAAAATATGAGTAAGTCTAAAATCTGTGATTTTTCTTAAAAACTTTAGCGATTGATAAAAAATCTCATTATCAGATCGCATGAGGAAAAATACTTCTCTATGCCTACATATCAAGTATGCATGTCTAATGCAATGCAGCACAATGATGAACTCAACGTCCTCGCACTCTCAGATTACTCAATCTCACAGTACTGTATATGGTCAATCTAGCCCAGGGAAGATCCATCCCACATATATATACATAATAACTGACATTCTGTCACTCAGTACTGTACAGGGCCAATCCAGCCGAGGGAACTCCATCCCAAATATAAATGTATAAGGCAACTCCATGCCTAGCGAACTCCATCCCAAATATAAATAAATAAGGCAACTCCATGCCCAGGAAACTGTATCTCAAATATAAATAAATAGCGCAAATCGATGCCCAGGGAACTTCATCCCAAATATAAATAAATAAGGAAATTACATGCCCAGGGAACCCCATCACAGAAGTTTATATATATGGCAACTCAATGCCCATGGAAATCCATCCCAAATATAATATCCACTGCACTCACTATAGGGGGTTGCAGACTCCGGGGGACTCCTTCAGCCCAAGCGCTATAATAAATAAATGTCGCGGCGTGCAGCTCGATCCCATAATATCCTCACAATCAGGACATTAGCCTCACTCAGTCATCAATCTCTCCTGTCTCTCGGGCTCACAATGTCATGAAACTGGCCCAAAATAATGATATGATGTATCAATAAGTAACAACAGAGACTGAGATATGATATGTAATGAATGAATATGACTGAGTGTGAAATTACAGTTTAAACATATAATTAGACAACATAAATGACCTCAGTAATACCAACATATGCCTAAGCGTGATTTCTAAAATGAGTCACAATTCAGTTTCTCCAACACATAGCAAATACATGGAAAAATAACAAGTCATTTGACTTCACAGCTCAACAGAATAAATTGAGTCACAAGTTCTACGGTGAACGCCCACACGCCGTCATCTAGCATGTGCATCACCTCCAAGCAAATTACATAACACGTATAATCAGTGTTCATACCCTCAGCTCCAAGTTTGGAAGAGTTACTTACCTCAAAAATACGTTAACTCAATCCACCGGCAAGCCTTTTCCGCGATTATCCAACTCCGAATGGCTCAAATCCAAATGAATATTTCCTTGAAAATCCCTCGGCAAAAATCGCTACAAACCGAGCTTTCTTGATTCAGCTCTATGGTAATCAATCTACATAACCATTATTCAATCGGACCAATATTAGTAAAACTTCCATGTTTTAGGTCATTTAGGCATTTTATCAAACATATAGAGTGCATAAATCTCTACATCTCTTGACCATAGAATTAGTTTATCCAACTACCACCATTTAACAACAATTTATAACTTCCAATCATCACATGTGTGACAATTCATCCACGCCCAACCAACAAAACTACATCAATTAATTACCTTTCAATATCCTTGATTATGTATTTTAAATTGGAAATTTATGACTTCCAATCACCATACCATGAGTTCCAATATTTAATTCATACTCATCTTCTCATAATAAATCCGTACATATAAGTCTAAAGGTGTGAGAATACCTTTTTGGAAGAAATATTGCAAAAGTTTCCTTTGATTTGTTAAAGAATTTCTTGAAGATCTAAGTATTTTATGTGTAGATTTCATCAATACTAGCGTAGAAATGATGGAATTTCATATTAATATAATGGGATTGCTTAATTTGAAGAAGAGAGGAGTTGGTGGTCTTGAGTGAGTGGAGAAGAGCTCCAAATTTCGTTCAAATGAAAAGGGTAAAATTAATCCTGAATATAAGCCCAGATTTTCGGGTTTCGGACGCGGCAATGGATACTTCGCATCCCCAGTTCAATATTCTTCGAAGCTCGAATGCGGACCCGGATGCTATGGAAGCACTTCACTGCCAGCCCTTCTTTCGGACACGGCCTTGGATGCTTCACATCCGCAGTTCACTCATCTGCCAGGCTTTGGTAATTTAGTCATAATTTCTTCTAGAAATGTCCAAATGACAAACCGTTTTGAAGAGTTAGAAACTATCAAATCGATCCAGAATGGCCTCAAATTTTACACACAAGTCGTAAATGACATAAATTAGCTATTCAAATTTCCGGATTGAAATCCAAGCCCGATATAATCAAAGTCAACTTTCGGTCAAGCTTATGAACATTGCAAGCCTTCAAGTTTCCAACATTTTCCAATTGGTGTCGAAAACTTCTCGAAATATCCAAATGAAATTCTGGGCATACGCCCGAGTCCAAAATCACCATCCGGACCTAACGGAACCATCAGAACTTCATTCAAGGTCAAATACTGACAAGTCAAACTTGGTCAACTCTTCCAACTTAAAGCTTCAAACATGAAATTCATTCTTCCGAACTAATTCTAAAGCACTTGAAAACCAAAACAGACGATTCACACACGTCATAATACATCTTATGAAGCTATTCAAGAATTCAAATAGTTGAAAGGAGCATAATTACTCAAAACGACTGGTCGGGTCGTTACATTCTCCCCCACTTAAACATATGTTCGTCCTCGAACGTGCCATGAGTTGTTCCTAAATCTTCAAATCACTATTCCACCTTACCATGTACATACCCAGGTGATCCCATGCCACCCTATTCCATATAGGCCTGACAACATAATATAATTGAAGATCATTACTTTAACCTTAGTCCATAAAACTTAGAACCCAATTTTAATATCCAGAATTTCTTACAAGAACCGAATCTCATATCTACACACTGTATAAGTCTGAACAAGTTGTATCAAGCCATAACCATAACCCCAGATATAATCACATAACATACTGCACAACTCACATACTCGTCGCACCATTCTCGATCACAGTAACTACTCAAAACCAACCCGGTACTAGTATTAAACCCCATATCAAACAAAAACCTCCTTCCAAAACCTTTGTACACTGCTGATAATGAAAGAAACACACGGAATCTCATAACCACTTATCATATCAACAAGTCTGGAGTTTTTCCTCATTCAAAAAGTACCATAGTCAATTATCTAAGCTGATTTCTACAATTATTCTTCCAAACACGTCGTTATCAAAACTAATAGTACCCATTCTAGGTCCAATGATATTATCTCATCAAACACAACCACTTTATTGACATGCAAACCCAACACAATCCAATATTTACAACCAACCCTCAAATTTTGTGAAAAGAATAATCGTAGGTGCATATGTCAATTCCTCAAATACCCTGCTCAAATAATATCATAACAAGTAGAGGAAATGAAAGACAACTAAATCATATAAATGATCAAGGAAATATAGTTTCCACAAACTGCATGGACAACTCACGTGCGACACGGACAACTCACATGTTGATGATATCAATATACGGACCCGCACGGACAACTCACATGTTAATGATGTCAATATATGGATCCGCACGGACAAATCACATGCTAATAATATAAATGTCTGGATCCAAACGGATAACTCACGTGTTTCATGGACAACTCATGTGCTAATAATAAAAATGTATGGATTTTCATGGACAACTCATATGTTGCACGGACAACTCACGTGCTAATAATGTAAATCGCTTGGCATGGTCACATGCCTCTGATCCAAGCATATAATACAAGAGCAATTAAACAAGTACACGTGTATGATAATGAAGAAAGATTCTCACACTTCTATACTGATATAAATAACACGCCATAGTGTAGGCATGTGCAAAGTGTGCTATCACAGCTGAAATCGGTAAGTTATCACAGAGTTAGTAACTACCAAGTTTATACATGAATCACTATAATTGATCCCAATTTCAGCACTCGAATGACTAACACATCTTTCATGCACGATCACCTCACGGGGAATACTTCTATAATTCTTCTGCTCCACATAGCAAAATTCAAATAGCAGTAGTCTATCAACCAGGTGAGTATCGCCAGACTAACGAAACATCTGCAAGTCAAAACACAATGCACCTTCTAAAATGCGCACCCTTCTCAGGGATTATCGAGAAATTATAACATTCATATAAATATCTAAAACTGGCCATTCTATCCAAAATTCGTGACATTTCCTTCAAGACCGAACTGTCACCTTGTACATGTAAATCTTAATCCCCCACAACACACCACATCTATCATGTAAAAAGCATGAGAATATCATTATCAACCCTGAGTCACATGCAAATTACATACCTGGTTAGTTAGAAACCTTCCTCTTGCTTCCTTCTAGGAAGAAATCACATCACAATACCCAACACGTTCCCCACACCGGAAGATAATATCCAGCTCAAACCATGGTAGAAACAATCAAGAACACTTTGAAATCCATTTGCACATAACCAAGCTATCAGAATTTATTTCCTCTAACTCGACACAGCCACACAGGTCACCAAACCCAAGAATATTTCCACCAAAACATCTGTAAAGCCTCACCACCTCATACTTACCCCCCACCTCCCCCTCACGCCCCCATAAATACCACAATCGAAACACCTACTTTGAAAATACCTTATGTGAATTTAAAATTGTTCTTTTTATATTTTTTATAATGAAATGTAGAACCCATAATCATACAAAATTACCACAAGTCCCCACACCATCCAATATAACTAACCGATTCTAGCAATATATAAATCCAAAAAGAATCTCAGTTGCTTACATATAATTTAACTTTTTAGAACCTTTTTGAGAGTCATCTACTCTGCTCAAATATAAATTTCTTGGCCCAAACGGGTCAAAAGACACGCGCCTTATTAGCACAACAAAACTCAAAGAAGTAACCCTGTTTTAACACCGCCGATCAAATTCATACTCCCTGCACACTACATCCTTCACAAATAACAACTCACCCATCCCATGATTTTCATATACTCATAAAGTGAAATATAATCTGTATCCAGCAATTTCATTACTCAAGTCATCCTCGATCTCAACCTCTGTAAGTCATAATTGATCCACAAGTATGCCTCATACCAAAACCAATACAACACATAACTATGCAATCAAATCGTAGATAGTAGACTCCTCACTTGACTCAATGCCATAAATCATGAAATTCAATAACTTACAATACCCATACTTTATTACTGGCATAATACTACAGTCAGTTCAACGAAAATTCTTCTCAAGCTCATGAAACACCAACCATAAAATACCTCAATAATTCGCTAAGCTCGCATTTATTCTCTTGACAGTCACATCAACTTTCTCAACCAGATTCAAATTCAAATCTCAACACATATGCCCCTCTAGTAGAAAAGAAACTCTCCACACAATATTATAAGGGATACACCTATGTAGATTACTCCACAGGAGATAACCCACATGCTTAGCCTCTAGTTGGCATCTACTTATACCCTTTCGCAATCACAATTACTACGCAATCACTTAATCTTCCTGAGTCCAAACTCATTAACAAGACATGAGAATTTAATTTGTCCCACAATTTACAACGTGAAAGATCCTTCAACACATTCATAATCGATACTATATGTCAAATCATGACAGACACCAAGCACCCAATAGCCCATTTTTCATCCATTCAAGCCATCGGAACACATCCTGCAGTCACATAAAAATCATCACATGGTCATTCAACCACTCATCACATGGTCATTCAACCGCTCATCACATGGTCATTCAACCGAAGATATCGAGCCTAAGCTGCGGTCAAAACCTGGCCTCAAGTCCTCCAGACTGGCCCATCACCAAAACACAAAATACACATGTTGAACCTCTTTCACGATATCACAAGTTGTTGATGCACATCTGATAGCGAGCATTCACATACGCATACAAGTGAGTGGAAGGAATTCAAAGCGATACACTTCAAGATGAATCGATGTTGCACGATAATAAAAAAAAGATGGGAAGTTTATCCTAAAATTTCATGCAGACTCTTGAATATAAGTATGGACATTATCATACCGATTCGCAAGGCTCTACTAGACACTTGCTCATGACTTGTAGAACCTATAAACCTAGAGCTCTTATACCAACTTGTAACGACCCAAAATCTAGCTAGTCGTGATGGCACCTAACGCAACCCATTAGGTAAGCCAATTTACGAAAATCCAATTCAAATAAATATACTCATAAGATAAGTGACGAAATAACCGACTTTCACACATTTCCCAAGGACTGGTAGTATAAATCATGAGCTTCTAAGATTAGAATTTACTAAGCTGGTATGAAATAAAAATACATCATCTATTTGAAATATATATGAACAAATTAATAATTTTGGAGCTACCAAGAACAAGAGGCAGTTATGATTGGATCGCAGGTACATCTTCAATGTCAGGTCCTGCCATGTACATCAGTAACAACATCCAAAATCTACACGCAAGGTGCAGAAGAGTAGTATGAGTACAACCGACCCCATGTACTCAATAAGTAAGAAACCTAACAATAGTTTGAAAGTAGTGACGAGTTGGGAAAAAGGTCAGAGTCCAACTCCAATAAATAATAACATTTCATTGTACAATTTAAAGCAGCACAAGTAATAACTCAATAATAACATGCTCAGCTCGTATAAAATTCTAGAAAAATAAACATTTTTCTTTTCAATTCAACAGTAAAAAACAAATCTTTTGCCGAAAATCACCAAAAGTATGAGTAAGTCTGAAACCTGTGATTTTTCTCAAAACTTTAACGACAGATAAAAAATGTCATTATCAGATTGCATGAGGAAAAATACTTATTTATGCCTACATATAAAGTATGTATGTCTAATGTAATGCATCACAATGATGAACTCATGTCCTCACACTCTCAGATTACTGAATCTCATAGTTCTGTATATGGACAATCTAGCCGAGGGAAGATCCATCCCAAATATATATACATAATAACTGACATTCAGTCACTCAGTATTGTAAAGGGCCAATCCAGCCCAGGGAACTCCATCCTAAATATAAATGTATAGGGCAACTCCATACCCAGGGAACTCCATCTCAAATATAAATAAATAAGGAAACTCCATGCCGAGGAACTCCATCCCAAATATAAATAAATAAGGCAACTCCATGCGCAGGGAAATCTATCCCAAATATAAATAAATAAGGCAACTCCATCCCAGGGAACTCCATCCCATAAGTGAATATCTATGGCAACTCCATGCCCAGGAAACTCAATCCCAAATATAATATCCATTGCGCTCACTATGGGGGGTGCAGACTCCGGAGGGATCCTTCAGCCAAGCGTTATAATTAATAAATAAATAAAAACATGTTATGTCGTGCAGCCCGATCCCATAATATCCTCACAATCAGGCGTTAGAAACTAGACTCGAAGATCTTTCATTTGATAGGTTTTCCAACACATAACTTCTTATATATATATATGTAGATATTCTTAACCAAAGTTAGGTCGTATGCCAAAACATATCAAATCGATACACAATGACCTCCAATTTTGCACACAAGTCATAAATGACATAACGAAGCTATTCAAATTTCCGAAATCAAAATCCAAGCCCGATATCATCAAAGTCAACTTCCGGTAAAGCTTATGAACATTCCAAACCTTCAAGTTTCTAACTTTTGTCAATTGGTGTCAAAACCTTCTAGAAATATCCAAATGAAATTTCGGGCATACGTCCGAGTCCAGAATCACCATCCGGGCCTAACGGAACTATCAAAACTTTATTTTGAGGTCAAATACTAAAAAGTTAAACTTGGTCAACTCTTCCAACTTGAAGCTTCAAACATGAAATTCATCTTCTGTACTAATTCTGAAACACCTGAAAATCAAAACCGACGATTCACACACGTCATAATACATCTTATGAAGCTATTCAAGAATTTAAATTTTTAAAAGGAGCATAAATACTCAAAATGATCGGTCGGGTCGTTACAAATGTGTAATTGTAATAAGTTGAGCTAATTTTTTGTGTTTATATGTGTAGGAATCAGTTGGGAGTGAAATGGATTGAATGCGCATGAGTTGGATCTAAAACTAAGAAAAATGGACAAGTGTAGAATTCTAGCGTCCAGGGCAGCGCGACGTGCTACTGTAGCGCTAAAAATATAAGACCAAAATTTCCAGTGTTGGCTAGGAACCTGAGTTGCGGAATTTTTTCTATTTTGCTAGGGACAAGGTTAATTCAACAAAAATGGTTCTAAACTTATTTTGGATGATATCTAACATATTTTTAAGGCAAATTCATGTAAGGGAACACAGACTACGCTAGGAAGAGGCTTTCAACTATTTTTCTTCTCTTTTCTTCCTTTAATCTCATAGGGTATTAGTTATAGGGGCTACATGAACATTGTGGTTTGAAGCTTGGATTATCTTATTATTCTAGCGTCCAGGGCAGCGCGACGTGCTACTGTAGCGCTAAAAATATAAGACCAAAATTTTCAGTGTTGGCTAGGAACCTGAGTTGCGGAATTTTTTCTATTTTGCTAGGGACAAGGTTAATTCAACAAAAAGGGTTCTAAACTTATTTTGGATGATATCTAACATATTTTTAAGGCAAATTCATGTAAGGGAACACAGACTACGCTAGGAAGAGGCTTTCAACTATTTTTCTTCTCTTCTCTTCCTTTAATCTCATAGGGTATTAGTTATAGGGGCTACATGAACGTTGTGGTTTGAAGCTTGGATTATATTATTATCTTATCATATTGGTTTATTTATTCTATCTTGTGCTTAATTATTTGATTGATTGATCACTAATTAAATACTATCTATAAATCTAGGATTGAACTCGGGAGAGGGAATTTTAAATTGCATAGGATTGAGTAGAGCAAGATCTCGAACCTGAATTATGAGGGAACGAATTTGCGGTTAGGATATAGGGATATACCAAATCGTCTTGCTTGCTTACTATACGGAAATTATTAATGCGTTCTTGTTAATCCTAATCCACGGGAATATAGGCGTTAGGTTAGCTTGAATAGGCGAGTAGTACTTCGGGAGATTACTACGAGTAAAAATTAACCTTGTCAATGTCACAACCCAAAAACGACTGTCATGATGGCGCCTATTGTAGAACTAGGAAAGCCTCAATTCAACATTTCCAATACAGTAAAACCCTTTTTTAGAAATAACAACGGAATGAGTTAACATTAAAATAAAAGCCTTCTCAAAATAATTTGACCAAAATACAGTACAATCCATCCCAAAGCCGGGGTGTCACTAAGTACTTGAGCGTCTGAATAGCCAGTCTAATAAAAACAGTTTATAGAAAGATAAAACTGAAAGTGCAGAAAGACAAAGGAAGGGAAATCAAGGCCCGCGAATGCCCTGCAGCTACCTCGATAGTCCCCGAACTTTGATGCCTCAATCAGCAGCCGATGCCGTGACAAAAAATGTCTGGATCTGTACACAAGGTGTAGGGAGTAACGTGAGTACATCCAACTCAGTAAGTAACAAGTCCAAACTTTTGACTGAAGATAGTGACGAACTCAACCGGTACAGATAAGATGGAAATAACTGTGCATAAACATAGGCATGCTCTTAAGTCAATTAGGAAACTCAAAACAATAAAATAAAACAGATTCGTACAGTGTAATGAATATAAATTTGTTGTCATTACATGCCAATGCACATATTGTAAGTGATGCACAATGTTTTCAGCCTCAAATGCTCACACTCTTGATATCTCAACCACTCGATACTGTATATGGCTCATAGGGCCCAAGGAAGATCCATCCCGGAATATATAGAACACTGACCATAGGTCACCCAGTACCAAGGAAACGCCAATCCAGTCCTGTGGAGAAGATCCATCTTCAGGTAACAAGTACTTCGGACAATATCCATGTCCAGGAAACATCCATCCCTCAATAATATCAAATGTGTTCACTGGGGGTGTGTTACAGACTCCGTAGGGGCTCCTACAACCCAAGCACTATCACAACATCAATATATCTGCTGCGACGTGCAGCTCGATCCCATACGGTTCCATGGAACCAACCCGGTCACAATTCTCACGGTGCACGCCCGCACGCACGTCACTTGGCATGTGCATCACCTTAATACCTATCACATAACACATAATTTGGGATTTCGAACCCTCAAGACCAAGTTTGAAAGCATTAATTACCTCAAATCGAGCAAATCTCTACTCCGCAATGCCTTTGCCTCTCAAATCAGCCTCCAAACATCCCGAATTTAGCCACAAGCAGTACAACACAATTAACATAGGCTAAAGGGATCAATTCCACAAGAAAACTACTAAATTAGAGCCAAAAAACCGAAATTGGCTTAATCCGGTCCCCGGGCCCACGTCTCGAAATCCAACCAAAGCCACAAAACCAGGAAGCCCATTCACTCACGAGTCTAACCATACTAAATTTATCAAAATCCGACATCATTTGCCCCTCCAAATCCCCAAAATTTACTCTCCAATTATCAAGCCCTAATCTCCCACATTTCACCTCAAAAACTCACCAACTAGGAATAAAATCATTAGGTAAACACCATTATTGAAGATAAATAGGCACAAGGAACTTACCTCAGCAAACACTTCAAAATCTGAGTACCAAAATGTGAAAATGGTGAAAAATCTCGAAGTCTCGTTTTTATATGTTCTGCCTAGGCTTTTCGCACCTGCGGCTCTATTTACGCATTTGCGGACAAAGCTCCACTTTTTCAGAAAACTACTTAAGCACTGCCTCCGCTTCTGCGATCAAGAGACCGCATCTGCACTCTTCGCATGTGCGGGAGTCACATCGCACCTGCGGTCCTAACTCGTACATGCGCCCTGAAGTCCGCTTCTGCGACCATCGCATGTGCAGGAATGCCGTCACTCCTGCGCCCTCTACCCAGTTCTTCCTTGGTCGTATTTGCGATCCTTGGCTCGCACATGTGGTACCCACTCCAAAGGTGCGGTTACACCAGTAGCAGCAATTCAGCTTCAAATCCTCAACTCAAATCAAGCTGTTAACCACCCGAAATCACCTCGAGGCCCTCGGGACCTCAACCAAACATACCAACAAGTCCTATAACCCGATACGAACCTAGTTGAATCCTCAAATCACCTCAAATAACAATAAAACACGGATTACGCTCGGAGTCAAGCCTAATGAACTTCTAAATTTCCAAATTCCACCAACGACATCGAAACCTATCAAACCACGTCCGATTGACCTCAAATTTTGCACACAAGTCCTAAATGACACAACGAACCTATGCCAATTCCCAGAAATCAATTCCGACCTCGATATTAAAATTTTCAATGCCGACCATAATCGCCAAAAATTCTAACTTTCACCAATTCAAGCCTAATTCTACTACGGACCTCCAAATCATATTCCGTACGCGCTCCTAAGTCCAAAATCACCTAACGGAGCTAACAGAACCATAAAAATTCAAGTTCGATGCCGTTTACATATAAGTCAAAATTCGGTCGACCTTTCCAACTTAAGCTTCCAATTAAGAGACTAAGTGTCTCAATTCCTTCTGAAACCACTCCGAACAGGGCTATAGCTCTAGAAACGACCGGCCGGTTCGTTATATCCTCCCCCTCTTAAACAAATGTTCGTCCTCGAATGAGTCTAGAAACATACCTGGAGTCTTGAATAGGTGTGGATATTTGCTCTACATTTCCTTATCGGTCTCCCAAGTGGCCTTCTCCATGGGCTGACCTCTCCACTGCACCTTCACTGAAGCTATATCCTTTGACCTCAAGTTTCGAACCTGCCGCTCCAAAATGGCCACCGGCTCCACATCATAAGTCACACCATCCAACCGAACCTTGTTGAAATCCAAAAATGAGACGGATCGCCGATATACTTCTGTAGCATGGAAACATGAAATACTGGATGCACACTCGACAAGCTAGATGGAAAGGCAAGCTTGTAAGACACCTCCTCGATCCTCTGAAGTACCTCAAAATGCCCAATGAATCGAGGGCTCGGCCTTGCCCTCTTCCCAAACCTCATAACACCCTTCATGGGTGATACCTTCAGCAGAACCTTCTCCCCGACCATGTAAGACACATCACGAACTTTCCTGTCAGCATAGCTCTTTTGCCTAGACTGCGCCATGCAAAGCCGCTCCTAAAGCAACTTCACTTTGTCTAATGCATCCTGAACCAATTTTGTACCTAATAGCCTAGCCTCGCCCGACTCAAACCATCTCACCGGAGATCTACACTGCCTCCCATATAAAGCCTCGTACGGAGCCATCTGGATGCTCGACTGATAATTGTTATTATATGCAAACTCCGCGAGCGGCAGAAACTGGTCCCATGAACCCCTAAAATCAATGACACAAGTGTATAGCATGCCCTCCAATATCTGGATAGTGCGCTCGGATTGTCCGTCCTTCTGAGAGTGAAATTTCGTGCTCAGCTCAACTTGAGTACCCAACTCTCGTTGCACAACTCTCCAAAAATGTGATGTAAATTGTGTGCCTCTATTCGAAATGATGAAAATGGGGACACCTTGAAGGCGAACAATCTCTCGGATGTAATTATCAACCAACCGCTCTGAAGAATAAGTAGTATCAACTGGAATGAAGTGCGCCAACTTGGTCAGCCGATCCACAATTACCCAAATAGAATCAAACCTCCTCGAAGTCCTTGGGAGACCAACTACGAAATCCATGGTGATCCGCTTCCACTTCCACTCCGGGATCTCTAACCTCTGAAGCAATCGACCTGGTCTCTGATGCTCATACTTTACCTGCTTACAATTGAGATACCGAGCTACAAACCCAACTATGTACTTCTTTATCCTCCTCCACCAATAATGTTGTCTCAAATCCTGGTACATCTTCGCGGCACCCGGATGAATGGAATATCGCGAGTTGTGGGACTTCTCAAGAATCAACTCTTGTAGCCCATCCTCATTGGGCACACATATCCGGCCCTGCATCCTAAACACACCATCATAACCAATAGTCACATCCCTGGCATCACCTCGCTGAACCCTGTCCTGGAGGACAAGCATGTGGGATTCATCATATTGACACTCCCTAATACGATCATAAAGAGAAGACCAAGAGACCACGCAAGACAATACTCGACTCGGCTCAGAAATATCTAATCTGAAAAACTGGTTAGCCAAGGCCTGAACATATAACAACAATGGCCTCTCTACGGCTGGAAGATATGCTAAACTCCCCAAACTCTTTGCCCGGTGACTCAAGGCATCGGCCACCACATTGGCCTCCCCGGGGTGGTATAGAATGGCGATGTCATAGTCCTTAAGAAGCTCCAACCACCTACGATGGTGCAAGTTAAGATCCTTCTTCTTGAACAAATGTTGTAAACTCCGGTGATCAGTGAAAATCTCACAATGAACCCCGTACAAATAGTGTCGCCAAATCTTCAAGACATGAACAATAGCTGCTAACTCAAGGTCATAGACAGGATAGTTCTTCTCATGAGTCTTCAAATAGCGCGAATCATAAGCAATCACTATACTATGTTGCATCAGAACACACCCGATACCAATCTGTAAAGCGTCAAAATACACTATGTAAGAACCAGAAGCTGATAGCAGAAGTAGAACTGGATCTGTGGTCAAAGCAGTCTTGAGACTCTGAAAGCTCTCCTCGCACTCATCAGACCACCTGAATGGAGCACCCTTTTGGGTAAATTTGGTCAAGGGAGATGCAATAGATGAGAAACCCTCCACAAAATGATGGTAATAGCCCGCCAAACCAAGAAAGCTCCGAATCTCCGTGGCTGAGGACGGTCTGGGCCAACTCTGCACCGCCTCTATCTTCTTCAGATCCACCTGAATACCCTCACTAGACACCACGCGCCCCAAGAACGCCACTGAACTAAGACAAAACTCACACTTAGAGAACTTTGCATAAAGTTTCTCCTCCCTCAATCGCTGTAACAAAATCCTCCGATGTTTGGCATGCTCCTCCTGGCTACGAGAGTACACCAAGATGTCATCAACGAATACAATAACGAACGAGTCCAGATAAGGCTTAAACACATTGTTCATCAAATGCATAAACGTTGTTAGGGAGTTGTTCAGCCCAAAAGACATCACAAGGAACTCATAATGGCCATATCGGGTCCTGAAAGTTGTCTTAAGAATATTCGAATCACGAATCTTTAGTTGGCGATACCCTGACCTCAAATCAATCTTGGAGAATACCCTCTCTCCCTGAAGATGGTCAAATAGATCATCAATACGTGGCAAAGGATACTTATTCTTGACTGTGACCTTGTTCAACTGCCTGTAATTAATGTACATCCTTATAGAACCATCCTTCTTCTTTACAAATAGAACTGGTGCCCCGCAAGGTGACACGCTAGGCCGAATAAACCCCTTATTAAGGAGTTCTTGAAGTTGTTCCTTCAATTCCTTCAACTCTGCATGTGTCATACGATATGGTGGAATAGAAATAGGTTGAGTGCCCGGCACCAAATTAATACCGAATTCAATATCCCTGTCAGGCGGCATGCCCGACAGGTCTGCAGGAAACACATTCAAAAAATCACACACCATAGGAACAGAATCAATAGCAGGGGCCTCCGCACTAACATCCCTCACAAAAGACAAATAGGATAGACATCCCTTCTCAACCATCCATTGAATCTTCAAGTATGAAATCACTCTACTGGGAACACAGTCTATAGAGCCTCTCCATTCAACTCTCGTCACTCCCGGCATCGTCAACGTCACGGTCTTGGCGTGACAATCTAGAACAACATGATATGGAGACAACCAATCCATGCCCAATATTACATCAAAATCGACCATACAAAGCAGACAAATATCTACTCTGGTCTCCAGACCCCCAACAGTTACCACACATGACCGATATACACGGTCCACAATAATAGTATCGCCCACACGAGTAGATACATGAACAGATGAAACTAGAGACTCACGGGGCATATCCATAAAATGAGACGAGGACACATATGAATAAGTGGAACCATGGTCAAATAATATAGAGGCATCTCTGTGAAAAACTAAGACAATACATGTAATCACAGCATCTGAAGCAATGGCATCTAGTCTGTCAAGGAGAGCATAAAAATGGGCATGGCAGCCCTCTGATCGGCCTTCCCCTCTTGGGCGACCCCTAGCTGACTGAGCTCCACCCCTAGCTGGTTGGGCGGGTGGTGAAGCAACCGGTGCTGAAGTCGAAGGCTTACTCCTCTGCTGTGATGAACCTCCTGAAAGGCGGGGACAATACCTCTTGATATGACCCAAATCTCCAAACTCAAAGAAACCTCTCCCTCCGAATGGCGGTGGGGAATGAAGGGAACTCAAGCGCCGAAATAACTACTAGAAGGTCCAGACACAGATGAACCCTGAGCTGATGGTGCATGAGACAAACTCTGAGCTGGTAGTGCACTGAATGATGGCTAGCCCTGCTAATAACTATGTGACCCATGGCCAGATGATGCACCACGGTGAACTGGGTGAGCCGTCTGAGCATGTCTGAATGGACGATCCCTATCGTGCTGGAACTTACCCCTAGAAGGAGCACCAATAAATCGACCATGTCCACGAGGCCTCTTGGCCTCCCTATCAACCCCGCTCCTGGTTGCGAACCATTTCAATCTGGTGAGAAATATCAACAACCTCATCAAAAGTATCACCAGACACTCTCTCTCTGGTCATAAGCCATCGCAGCTGAAAAGTGAGGCCATCTATGAACCTCCTGATCCTCTCTCTGTCTATGGGACCCAACCAGATAGCATGACGGTCCAACTCCTAGAATTGCCTATCATACTGCGTCACAGACATATCACCTTGACAAAGTTGCTCAAACTGTCTATGCATCTCCTCTCTGCGTGACTGAGGCACGAACTTATCCAGAAAGATAACGGAGAACTACTTCCAAGTAAGGGGTATTGCGCCGACCAGCCTATGCCTCTCGTAAGCCTCCCACCAACTGAATGCAATCCCAGAGAACTGAAAAGTAGTGAACGAGACCCCACTGGTCTCTAGAATACCTGGTGTACGGAGTATCCTCTGACACCTGTCCAAGAAGCCTTGTGCATCTTCTCCCTCTGCACCACTGAAAGATGGAAGCTGGAGTCTCCCAAACCTCTCCAACCTACGCTGCTCATCCTCAGGCATAGCAGTAATAACATAGTCCTGAGCAGCTGCAACCGGCTGGGTTAGTAGTACCCCCAGTGTCTGGAGTCCCTGTACTACCTGCTCAGGTGTGTGAACGGCGGGAGTCTGCGTTCCTTCCCCAGCCTGAGAAATGGCTACTGTCGTTGAAACAGAGACCGCCTGAGCAAGGCCTATGCACGCGGTCAGAATCTGAGCTAGCGCCTCTTGGAGGCCAGGAATCACGATGGGTACATGTAGTGCCTGAGTTGGTTCCACCGATGCATCCACAACTGGGACCTGGTCCTGATCTGGGGCAACTGGTGGATCTGCAGATACAGCCCCAGCTGCTGTGTGGACTTCACCTCTGCCCCTACAGCGGCCTCTACTGCGACCTCGGCCTCTCGCGACCCTGGCTGGTGGTACTGGTGGTTGTATGTCCTGCCCAGTAGTACCAGTCCTCACCATCTATGAGAGAATGAAACAACAGATGTTTAGTGACCATAATTAACATATTCGCACGACAAGAATTAAAGAATGTGAAGTTTTCCTAAGGGTTCTGCAGCCTCTCGAAGATAAGTACAGACGTCTCCGTATCGATCCGAAAGACTCTACTAAACCCGCACATGACTCATGAGATCTATGTAACCTAGGCTCTGATACCAACTTATCACGACCCAAAAATGACCGTCGTGATGGCGCCTATCGTAGAACTAGGTAAGCCTCAATTCAACATTTCCAATACTAGTAAAACACTTTTTTAGAAATCACAGCGAAACGAGTTAACATTAAAAGAAAATCCTTTTCAATAGAATTTGACCAAAATACTGTACAATCCATCCCAAAACTGGGGTGTCACTGAGTACATGAGCGTCCAAATAGCCAGTCTAATAAAAATAGTGTCTAGAAAGATGAAACTGGAAGTGCAGAAAGACTAAGGAAGGGAAATCAAGGCTCGCGAACACCCCGTAGCTACCTCAGTAGTCCCTGAACTCTAATGCCTCAATCAGCAGCTGATTCCGTGACCAAAAACGCCTGGATCTGCACACAAGGTGCAGGGATTAACATGATTACATCCAACTTAGTAAGTAACAAGTCCAAACTTTGGACTGAAGATAGTGACGAACTCAACCGGTGCAGATAAGATGGAAATAAATGTGCAGAAATGTAGGCATGCTCTTAAGTCAATTAGGCAACTCAAAACGATAAAATAAAATAGATTTGTACAGTGTAATGAATATAACTCTGTTGTCACTACATGCCAATGCACATACTGTAAGTGATGCACCATGCTTTCAGCCTCAAATGCTCACACTCTTGATATCTCAACCACTCGATACTGTATATGGCTCATAGGGCCCAAGGAAGATCCATCCCAGAATATATACAACACTGACCATAGGTCACCCAGTACCAAGAAAAGTCCAATCCAGCCCTGTGGAGAAGATCCATCTCCAGGTAACAAGTACTTCGGACAAGATCCATGTCCAGGTAAGATCCATCCCTCAATAATATCAGTTGCGTTCACCGGGGGGGTGTTACAGACTCCGGAGGGGCTCCTACATCCCAAGCTCTATCATAACATCAATATATTCGCTGCAGCATGCAGCATAATCCCATATTTTTCACTCACAATCTTAGTCATTAACCTCTCCAGTCTCACTCATGGGCGCAAATATATTACGAAACTAGCCGGAAACAGTAATATGATGATTCACTAGATAGAAACTGAGACTGGTATATGACATGGAATGCATGTATATGACTGAGTACGAAATATCAGTAAAAGCAGTAAAGTGACAGCAAGAAATGACCACTTTGGGTCTCCACAATACCGGAAATAAGCCTAAACATGATATCTAACATGATTGACAACTCAAATACTTTATCACATAGTGAAAACATGAACATCAACAAGATAGAGTCACTATACAGTGCCATGGAACCAACCAGGTCACAATTCTCATGGTGCACGCCCGCACGCCCGTCACTTGGCATGTGCGTCACCTCAATACCAATCACATAACACATAAGTTAGTGTTTCGAACCCTCAGGACCAAGTTTGAAAGTGTTACTTACCTCAAACCGAGCAAATCTCTACTACGCAATGCCTTTGCCTTCCAAATCGGCCTCCGAACGTCCGAAATCTAGCCACAAGTAGTACAACACAATTAATATAGGCTAAGGTATCAATTCCACAAGAAAACTACTAAATTAGAGCTAAAAATCCTAAATTGGCTTAATCCGGTCCCCGAGCCCACGTATCGAAATCGGACCAAAGCGACAACACCCGGAAGATCATTCACTCACGAGTCTAACCATACTAAATTTATCAAAATCTGACATCATTTTTTCCTCCAAATCCCCAAAATTCACTCTCCAATTATCAAGCCCTAATCTCTAACATTTCACCTCAAAAAGTCACCAACTAGGTGTAAAATCAGTGGGTAAACACCATTATTGAAGATAAATAGGCAAAAGGAACTTACCTCAGCAAACACTTCAAAATCCTCCTAAAAATCCTCCAAAATCCAAGTTCCAAAATGTGAAAATGGAGAAAAATCTCGAAGTCCCGTTTTTATATGCTCTGCCTAGGCTTTTCACACTTGCGGCTCTATTTCCACATCTGCGGACAAAGCTTTGCTTTTACGGAAAACCACTTAAGCAGTGCCTTGCTCTTCTGCGATCAAGAGACCACATCTTCACTCTTCGTAGGTGTAGGAGTCACATCGCACTTCCGGTCCTAACTCGCACCTGCGCCCTGAAGTCCGCTTCTATGACCATTGCAGGTGCGGGAATGCCATCGCTCATTCTCCCTCTGCCCAGTTCTTCCTTGGTCGCATCTGTGATCCTTGGCTCGCACCTGCAGCACCCACTTCGCAGGTGCGATTACACCAATAACAGCATCACTTTAACTGCAAATCCTCAACTCAAATAAAGTCGTTAACTACCTGAAATCACCCTGAGGCCCTCGGGACCTCAACCAAACTTACCAACAAGTCCTATAATCCGATACGAACTTAGTCGAATTCTCAAATCACCTCAATTAACATCAAAAACACGGATTACGCTCTGATTCAAGCCTAATGAACTTCTAAATTTCCAAATTCCACCAACGATGTCGAAACCTTTCAAACCACGTCTGATTGACCTCAAATTTTGCACACAAGTCCTAAATGAAACCATGAACCTACTCCAATTCCTGGAAATCAATTTCGGCCCCGATATCAGTATTTCCACTGATGGCCAGAATGGCCAAAATTCTAGCTTTCACCAATTCAAGCCTAATTCTACTACAGACCTCCAAATCACATTCTAGACGTGCTCCTAAGTCCAAAATCACCTAACGGGTCTAACGAAACCATAAAAATTCAAAACCAATGTCGTTTACGTATAAGTCGACATCCGATCGACCTTTTCAACTTAAGCTTCCAATTAAGAGACTAAGTGTCTCAATTCCTTCTGAAACCACTCCGGACCCGAACCAACCAACCCGGTAAGACATATAACAGTTGTAGAGCACAAAAAAAGCAGAAAAATGGAGGAACAGGGCTATAACTCTAGAAACAACCAACTGGTTCGTTATAGTCGATCAATAAACCAGATAAATTTATAGATAGTTCAAGTAAAAAATTCAACGGGATTGTTAGCTGGCTCATAACTCTGGAATATTTTCTCCCATTAGATTAGGCTATAAGCCTACCAGCATATTTTTTCTTGTATTCTAGTTTACAACTCTAGATTATTTATAGTTAATAATCACACTTTAGAAAATCGCTTGAATAGATTAATTATTTTAGTTTAATTTAGTTGATAGTTAATCATAAGTCATCGTGGAAACTATACTCTACTTATCGTTGTATTCCTTTTCGGCCACGTATACTTGAGTGTGCATTCAGAAGTAACAAATTTTTGGCGTCATTGTCGGGATGTTAGTTGATGTTTTCAACTAGTGAACAAAATGCAAATATGTTATGAAATTCGGTGCCATGTGCACGTCTATTAGGAGTTATATTAAAGAACTTTACGTAGGATGTTGGTTGGATCCTACAAGCTAAAATTATGGACAAGAAAATTGTGAATTACTAATAAACTTATAATAAGATAAAAATTAGTTTCCAAGAACGTAATAGAATTGAATTGAGTTCAAACTGACACTTTTTCGTCGGAAAATTATGTTGTATATTTAGTTCTGGTCACACAGGTCATCCTCAAGACAGAAAGTTTTTAAGTACTTAGGGTCTATTATTCAGGGAGATAGGGAGATCGACGTGGATGTTACGCACCGAATTGGGGTGGGGTGGATGAAATGGAAATTAGCGTTTGGAGTCCTGTGTAACAAGAATGTGCCATCGGAACTGAAAGGTAAGTTCTACAGAGTGGTGGTTAGAGCGGTCATGTTGTATGGAGCTGAGTGCTGGCCAGTCAAGAATTCACATAAACAGAAGATGAAAATAACAAAAATGAGGATGTTGAGATGGTTGTGTGGGCACACTAGGCTGGATATAATTATGAATGAAGATATTCGGGAGAGGATGGGTGTGGCTTTCGTGGACGACAAGATGCGGGAAGTGCGGCTTAGATGGTTTGGACACGTGCGGAGGAGAATCCTAGATGCACCGATTAGGAAGTGTGAGCAGTTGACTTTGGCAGGTAAGAGAAGAGGCAGAGGGCGGGCTAAGAAGTATTGGGGCGAGGTGATCAGGCAGGACATGTCGCGACTTCGGATTTCCGAGGACATGGCTCTTGATAGGAACATGTGGAGGTCGAGCATTAGGGTGGTAGGCTAGGGAGTAGTCGAGAGTTCTTCCCTCTTCGTATCGAGTAGTCTAATAGAGTTTTGTTTAGGTTTATTAGCGGTCTATGTTGTGTTCACATTGTTGTTTTGCATAGTTTTGTGTTATTGTCCTTTCACTTATTCGTTGTTGTTATTTTCTTTTTGGCATCTTTTATTGTTACATGCCTCTTTTTTGTTTCTTTTCTGATATTATTGTCTCTCTTGTTGAGCCGAGAGTCTCTGGGAAACAGTCTCTCTACCCTTTTCGGGGTAGGAGTAAGGTCTGCGTACACTCTACTCTCACCAGACCCCACTAGTGGGATTTCACTGGGTATGTTGTTGTTGTTGTATTTAGGTTTGGGCACTATCAGAGATTGGCAGATACGAGTAGTCCTTCACCTGCTTGGCAGCAATTTGAACTGTGATTGTTTGCCCGGTGGAGGAAAAATAGAATTTACAAGTTGAGTAATTGATCCAAACTATTTATTTGTCTTAAAATTTATTGAATATGTACAAAATTATTAATTTAGAACTCAGTAACTTATAAAATTTAAAATTTCGAACTCATATATTTCAAATCCCGACTCCTCCTCTGATTGTTTGTAAGTTTAGCTTAGGGGTAGAACTAGCACAGAAAATTCGGGTTCGATAGAACTTAGTGAATTTGATTCAAATCCTATATAATTATTGAAAAGTCTAATATATATATATATATAATTTCAGAATCAATAAACTTCAAATTCAGAATCTATAAAATTTTAAATTAAGTTCTTTTATCTGTCCATTCAACTCCTAAAAGTAAACCGCATACTCTAACTAGTGGTTTAGTTTTGGGAGTCAAATTTTGGTTGTTAACATTTAAAGAAACACAAATACTTTTCCACTATTTGTTCAAAGTTTGGTTGTTAATAACCTTGCTTGCCTAATTACGTACTTGCATGGGTATTTGAAAATTAAGTTACGTACGTGTAAAACGTTTTAGATCAGTCCGGACTAAGAACACAAACAATGCATGAGATTTTGTGGTGGAAGTTTGTTTTGACTTAGCATGTGTAGGCCCACGAATTTCCCATTTTGAATCAAAGACAATGTGTGCTAGTAAATTAGCTATACTTTGATTACCAGAATATTAATTAGTTACTCTATCTGTTTTAGTTTAAAAAAAAAAAAAAGACTTTTGAAATATGTGGTGCTAAAAATTTAACGGGCAAAAGCTAAGTGGAGTCATGATATTTGTATGACTATAAAAATTTCTCATTAAAGTTAAAGTGATAAAATAAAAAGTTAAAGTTAAATTATTTCTAAATATATAAATGTATCATTCTCTTTTGAACGGACTAGTAAAGAAAGTGTGTCATTTAAATTAAAACAGATGTAATAATATTTGCCATACAATTTTAACCTGTAAATATCATACAAATAATTTAATCGTTTAGAATTCTGGTGATCCCAAGTACTCCATCTCCATCATTGCATATAGGAATATAAAAACTAAAGAGGAAAAGGCCAACCACGGATCTAATAAATAAGGTACGGGTTTAGCTGAACCTACTAACTGTGTTAAGGTCACGCATATGTTATAAAGAAACCAATTAAATAAGAACAAATAATAGATCTCGAACCCAGTAAATTAGAAGAATATGATAAAATCTAACTATGAACCCTTAAAGTTCAAATCTTGTATTTGCTTGTGCTAATAGTGTAAATGTTTTTTTACACCTTTTTGTTGCATACAACCCAAACTAAAAGGAGCATTCTGGTGTACGAAGCATCTCTTATTCACACACAGTCTAAGAAAGGCTAGGTCACAAGGGATGTGATACAGACAGCCTACCCTGATGCAAGTATCAATGGTTGATTCCACGGCTCGAACCCGTAACCTATGGGTCATATGAAGATAACTTGCTCCAAGGCTCCCTTCTACATAGAACTTGCATTAGTTGTCGATTTCACGGTTTGAACCCATAAATCAGGTCGACGAAGATAACTTTACCGTAATATAGAAGCTATCATTTCTCTATAAATACAACTAGAGCCCTTGCATATTCCCACATCCAGGAAAATCAAGACATAATCTGTTAGCTTTTCTCTTTGCCATTCTCATGGATTCCTCACCAGTCTCCTCCATTGAATCTCTAGTCAATGAGATCAAGAAAGAGATGTTCTCCAACCAAGAATTTAACACTTTTGTTACCCCAATATCTGCCTATGACACTGCTTGGTTGGCCATGATTTCTTATAATAATCAAGAAGAAGCCATTAATGGTCATTCTTTTTCTGGCCCTATGTTTAAGAGTTGTTTAAATTGGATTCTCAACAACCAAAATGAGCAAGGATTTTGGGGAGAATCCAATGGTGAAAATCTTCCCACCATTTATGCTCTCCCTACTACTCTTGCTTGTATGATCGCACTCAAGAAATGGAATGTGGGTGAAACCAACATCAAAAAAGGTAAACCAACCTATGAAATTACTATTATTGTTACATGTATCTATTTATATATGTTGCTCGAATCCTCAAAAATGTTGTAGGACATGTGTTATATCCTCAAAAATGCATAACTTTCCGAGGATATCCAACATAAATTCGGCGACATTTTTGTAAGACCAAACAACATAGACCTAGATTAATTGTATGGGTTTCTTGTCCTACTTTATAAATTGACCATCAACTCTAATTTTTAATCGACATGCAAAAGAGAAAAATCATTTTATCACCTCGACCTTTTGAATGGAAAGTGTTAGAAATATATTACTGTCTCGTCTAAAAGTTTAAGCTCTCTAAAGTTTCGTTTTGAAAATGAATGGGAGAGACCTTTGAACGCATGATTTTTGTTTGTTCTGTCACTATGTTGAAATGTGTAATCAGCATATTATCTTCTGATAGAATTTATTAATATTATATTAATTTGTTGAAAAGATTACTTTCATGTTATGATTTTTCAGGTTTGAAATTTATTCATGCTAATACGGAAATACTTCTGAAAGAGAATTCTCAACAATTTCCACGTTGGTTCACCATTGTTTTCCCTGCAATGGTTCAACTTGCTAAATCAGTAGGCCTGGAGATTATTTTTGTGAATGGATCAGAAAGATTACTTTCGGATGTTGCAATGAAAAGGAAAGTAATTCTTGAAAGGTGAGTAATTAATTTTCCCGAGTAGGGCGAGTATCGGTTCGATCGAATCCACTAATTTTTGTTAACAGTGTATTTATGATTAAAATTCGTTAGATATACACAAATATTAAATTTAGAATCGTGTTATTAATAGAATTATCTAAGGGTTTTGTTAGGAGGAAGATGTGTCTTTCCTGAGCAAGATGGTAAAAGATTAACATGTTAACTAACCGATTACAACAAACGGGAATAAATTTTTCTTTTTTTTATGTTCTATAGTTATTTGATGTGACATGAGCATGTACTATGTTCAAGAATCCATTTATCCTTTTTTAAAGAACAAAAATCGCTTATTTTTGTTTTTAAGATCTCGAAAGAAATTAAAATTTAAGTTCATCGTTTCAAAATATTTATATCAGACACTTAAAATTTAAGTTATATATACTGACCATATTATTTATTTTAATTTCAGTGAAAAGCTAATGGATGTGACAGCAGGGAATGATGAACCTCTTTTGGCATATCTAGAGAGCTTGCCAAATTATATTTTGAATCAAAAAGACCAAATCCTAAAACATTTAAGTGAAGATGGTTCTTTATTTCAATCTCCCTCTGCTACAGCACAAGCATTCATGGCCACAGGAAACCAAAAATCTCTTGAATATCTCATGTCCATTGTTCATAAGTGTCCAAATGGAGGTTTGTTAAATATTTTCCTACAATATTAACTATGCTATAAGTACTACAATTTTTTTTGATAATGATAGTGTTATCGAGATTCTATCGGAAAAAACTTCTCTATCTGTACAAGGTAGGGATAAGGTCTGCCTATACAATATCGTCCCCACACTGCCACTTGTGAGATTACACTAGGCTTGTTGTTATATATATATATTATTTATAAGATTACTAAGTACTAGAATTTTTTTTGATAATGATAGTGTTGTCGAGATTCTATCGGAAAAAACTTCTCTACCTGTACAAGGTAGGGATAAGGCCTGCCTATACAGTATCGTCCCCATACCGCCACTTGTGAGATTACACTAGGCTTGTTGTTATAGTGTCAAAGATTAGCTTATACTCACCTCAACTATTGAAAAAACGTACTTGTTTAACTCATATCATCATCAAAGACAGATTTAGAATTTTGATAGGTTCGACCTTTAACACATTGGGTTCTAAATGTAATTGTATTAATTATTTTCTTTTTTTTTTAACATATAAAATATGTTTCGTCTCAGAATTTTTGAGCAAAATATAAGCTTCAATCGTCTCTAACCAGCATAAATACTAAGTAACTATATATACCTACTTAATTTTAAACAGATGAAAAGTAAACCACTTAGTATTTTTTGTCTCCGTTGAAATTTGAATTATTCTTTTTACGATTTTTTCTCATTTTATTGACCATTATAAATTTGAATCTTTTTTGCAGTACCTTCAAGGTTTCCAGTGGATGAAGAGCTAATAAAGCTTTGCATGATTGACCACATTCAAAGAATGGGATTGGCTAACCACTTTAACAAAGAGATTGAACAGATTCTTGGCCAAGTTTATAAGAATCAAATGAATAACCAGAATGAGTATTTATCAGAAATAAGTACTTTATCTGAGAGATTATACAAGGACTCATTGGCTTTTCGACTTCTCCGTTTGCAAGGCTATAAAATAAATGAAGGTCTGTTTAGAAATGAAAAATATTATATGAGTGCATTTTGGTACCACGAAAGTTTTTTTTTTTTTAAATATTTACGTTAAAAAATTAATGTCTAGTATAGTTTTTTTATTATTATCTTAATTTTTAACTTCATATTACGTTCTGTAATTAGTATTCCCATTAGATATTATATTATTTAATATCTACTACTCAAACATATATAGATTTTTTTAAGAATATGTTTCATTCACTGACCAAAGACAAAAAAAAAATTATTTTTGAGAAAACATATTCCATGGAAGATTAATATTGTCCTACCAACATACTTATTTCTGTCCTATCAACACACTTTATTATGTGGGCACTTTTTCTTTCTGTACCAATACACTTTATTATCTGTGTTGCAATAACTAGTGACCTATAAGAAAGAAGCAACGGTCTGTGTAACGGTAACGGGTTAAAGTCGTGGAATCAGTCATTGATGTTTGTATTAATTGAATGCGGCTTTTCCCCGGAGCCTATATAACCGCAGAATATTGTGTGCACCGAGCTGCCCTTAAATAACTGGTGACCTATAGGATGGGAGCCTTGAGTTAGCGATAAAGATGTCTCTGTGTAATCTATGAAGCACGGTTTTGAGCCGTGGAAGCAGCCACTAATACTTGCATTAGAATAAGCTGTCTACGTCACACCTCTTCCTTCCACGGATCCTACATTGTGCACCGGACTGCCTTTTTTTGAATATCTTCTGCAATAACTAGTGAAATTTTAAGAAATATTTTTTTTTACCCCATGGCAGGAAGTGTTTGTTGGTTTGTTCATCAACCGCAGATAAGGGCCTACATAGAAAAGAATCAAGAACGTTTTACATATGTGATGTACAATGTGTACAGAGCTACAGATACCATGTTCAAAGGAGAATCTGAAATGGAGAAAGTACGATCTTTTGCCAGAAATTTTCTTGAACGTTCAATGAAACTCGTGAACAATGAGGACAACTTATTACTACTTCCTTCACTTCAAAAAGTGGTAATTATCAACTTTTACCTTTTTTACTTTAAATGTGCAAGCTAGTGAACTTACTGTTTTAACCCTATATGTACCTAAATTTTGAAGATGATACCCTATGTATTTGCCCTAAATTAGAAATGGAACTAGGGTTTTAGATTATTAGTTCGGTACAATTCAATAGCTTTGACCAAAACAATATATTAAAAGGATCTACACAATATGTACAAATAATTTATTAAGAATTCAGTACGTCGTCTTTTTTCACATTCAAAACTCATAAACTTAAATTTCTGAATTCGGCTCAATCCGAAATAAAACTATTACTGATGTATATTTAGGTGCTATTTGTGCATCATGCTCCTTAACAATTTATAATTTAAGGAAATGACCTATTTAGATTTATTATGTGTAAATGAGAGATCTCTACGTATTAGAATAAATTTTTTATGTGTAAAAAAAAAAGTAGATTCATAACATTAAAACAATAAATTGGGTCCACAAGTTCCCAATGTAAGTCATGTCAATTAACACGTGATTTTTTGTGAAAAATGTTTATGTACTCTATAAATATATATAAGTAGAAATTATTAATGATTCATTCCTACATTTATTTTTAGTAATTACCAGTATTAATTATAAGTTATGCTCCCATAATACCAATAACAAAAGAAATTAAACCTAACAACGTAATGTTTTCTTTCAAATAATTTCAAAAATGTGGATTTAAGTAATTGAACTGAGCAACAAGACGTGCCAATACATAATGTTTTATTTCTATGAATTAAATAAATAATTGTTTTATTTATTTATATGACATGCTAATTTTGGTATTCTTTTTTTTTAATAAAAGATTAAGCATGAGTTGAATGTTCCATGGGTTGCTCGACTAGAACATCTTGATCACAGATTATGGATTGAATTAAGTCAATCTCTCCCTCTTTCAATTGGGAAATCCGCAGATTATTGGTACGTTTATTCAAAATTACATATTATGGTCAATATATCGACATCAAATTTAAATGTGACATTTTTTTTTTCTTAATATAATTCTCATTAGGTTGTCTTGTCTGCACAATGACAAATTGGTGAAACTAGCAGTGCAAAATTACGAATATCGGCAGTCAGTTTACAGGACAGAATTGGAAGAACTCAAGAGGTACAAACAGAATTTTTACCATATTACAATATAAGATTTTTAACTGTTACGTCACTTAAAAGATAATTAAAATTAATTATCTTAATATATGACATTAATTAGTAACTTGAAAAAATAAGATAGATTACAATAGTAGAAAGTTAAAAGCATTGATAGCGTAAAATATTTACAGTATTCATGTATATGAACAAAACAAAATTTTGTAAGTTTTTGGTGATTTTTCGGGAAAACTTTTTTCCCTGCTTATAAAACTACAATATTTTTTTCAAGTTAAATGCATGTCCAAACATAATTTCAAATATTGTAACTCTAAATACTATTTTTTTTCAAAAATTACAAATTTTATGTCCAAACGCCCACTATATTACATCAATCGAGTCATTATAATAAGGTTAATAATTAATTTTGTTGATAATTTATAGGTGGTCGAAAGAGAAAGGCCTTGTAGACATTGGATTTGGGCGAGAGAAAACTACGTATTCCTATTTTGCAAGTGCAGCTAGCAGCAGCAGTTTTCTACCTTTTGATTCTTTACTTCGATTGGTTGTTGCAAAATGTTCGATAGTTATTACAGTTGCTGATGATTTTTTTGATGAGGAAGCTTCTTTGAGTGACTTGCAAATCTTAACCGACGCTGTACAAAGGTAATTACAGATAAATCTCTATGATAATCGTTAACTCGTAACCTAATAAAATAGTAACTAAACTATTATCATATACGTACGTTAAGTTTCACAAATGGCCTAAAAAATAAATATTTACACAGGTGGGATGGAAGTAACCTTGATGGCCCTAGTAAGATCATATTTGATGCACTTGATGATCTTGTGAGCGATGTTGCGAAGTTATACCACCTTCGACACGCAATTGACATCACCGCAGAACTTCGACACCAGGTAAGTTAATGTCGAAGTTGAATACATAAAGTTCAAATTCTGAATCTGCTGAATTGAATGTCACGAATAAGAGATGTTGTTTTAACAGTGGCAGGAAACATTTCTTGCATGGATGATGGAAAGTACGTGGAGTAACAATGTCGCCATGCCATCGAGGAAACAATACCTAGAAATTGGCATGATATCAATTGGTGCACATATTTTAGTTCTTCACGCTGCTTCTCTTGAAAATCCAAGTTTGCCAAGGGAAAAACTCAAGCCAATTAATGGCCAATATGAAAAAATTACACAGTTGCTTATGGCCACCACTCGTTTGTTGAATGACATCCAAAGCTATCAAGTAAGTTCTATCTCAGCTCACAATAATTTTTTTACAATTACTTCATTTTATATAGGAACTTAGGCACACGCATATGATTTTAGTCGGCTTATTGTCACAATTCAATTACTTTGCATTATTTTTCTAGTCGTGCCAATATTTGTGTGTATATTTAAACTAAATTATGCGCGCGTGCGCACACACTAAACAATAAACAATTCATATGAAATATGAGTATATTAACTTTTTGTTTGGGCATGATTTTATTCATATGCAGAAAGAATGTGAAGTGGGGAAAATGAACTACACATTACTTCACATGAATGAAAATCCAGGGGCACAACTTGATGATTCAATTGAATATGTGAAAGAGATTGTGGCCAACAAGAAGAAAGAATTTCTTGAAAATGTTCTAATGGATGGATTCAATGACATGCCAAAGACATGCAAACTTCTTCATCTTTCTTGCCTAAATGTGTTTCACATGTTCTTCAATTCTTGCAATTTATTTGATACAAAAGCAGCAATTCTTGAAGATATAATGAGAGCTATTTACATTCCTCTTCAAGAACAAACCTCAGTTCCACCTTTAAAAACTTCTCCAATTTTAACACCTCAAGAAAAGAAGAAGAAGAAGAAGAAGATTGAGAATATTCCAACTAAAATTTCTGCTTGTCTCAATGGGACAAACTTCAAACACCAAGTTGGTATTGGCAATGGAATTGGCATAAGTTTTGTTGGAAGTAAAGCTCCAAAGAATAATCCTTTTGGTTGGTATACAAAAGGATTTGCTTCACAAAAGTTAAGTTCATGTTTCATATGATTCCTTAGTTATTATTCTTTACTTGTATTATTGTTATTCTTGTATGGTATGTATTATTGAAAGAGTGATTGTAAATTTAACTCGTGCCAGAAATTGGGCAATCAACTCTTTTAAGATTGTATTAATGAATCTATATTTCAAGATTCTTTAGTATTATATGTTGTTCTTTAGTTTCATTCCTATTCAAATTTCTAACAGTTATATTGAGGAAGTTAATTTCTTAGTCGTTTGTGAAACAACCAAGAAAAAAAAAAGGCAGCCCGATGCACAAGATATTATGTATTCACGCAGGGTCTAAGGAAGGGCTACGCTCTAAGGGATATGATGTAGACAGCTTACCATATTGCAAGCATTAGTGGTTGCTTCCCCGGCCTGAACTTGATTACAGTATATAGTAATTGTTGGCTTAAATTTGATTACAACTTGATTTAGAATTAAAAGAGAGAAAGAACACTGAAGAAAAGGAAAAAAAAAAGAACAAAAATAAGGAAAGGAATGGAGGTAGGTGCATGGAGAAGATGGGAGAGGTGGGTGAACGTAGATGACAGGTCTTTTTTTCTCTTTCTTTCTTCTTTTTTTAATTTGTAATTTAGTATTTAAGAATAGGACCCACAAATAACACATGTTAAGTAATTAGTAGTTCGGTATATGACGTATTGTACATGTAAGCGCGATTGATATACACGCACTACTGGATATATTTATTTGTACTCATTCCATCAAGTTCGAGTGTTCAAATGAAAATAATATAAGTTTGTATATCAATTTTAAAATCTGCTACAAGTTTAAGTGGCCTTGAAGTCATTTCGCCTAATGACGCCTAACCAAAAGGCTAATCTTCAGAACACAAATAGAAATTTAAACAGAAATTTTTGAACAAAAATTCTCCCATTCTAGCAATCAAAGGGGCTAAGAAACTTCAGTTGGGTCAACACCGTGCAATAACAACTAATTGTTTGAAAAAGAATATATTAAAGAAAAAGGACTTTATTTAAAGAGAACAAAAAATTGGCCTATCCTTTTCGAGTCTTTTCACAAACCAAGCAGAGATTTCCTCCACACAAAGGGAAGATCAAGAACCCTATCTGCCTATAATGGAGGAAAAGCAAAACAACAAATCTCCTCAAACCCAACTCTATTACTGGGGAAATACTCCAACAGAACAAGATTACTATAATCTCCAAGGTATCAAATCTACTAAATCTTTTTTCACTTCACCAAGAAACCTAACCCTATTCACAAGATCATGGCTACCCTCTGCAAAAACCCCTCCACGTGGCATCATTTTTATGGTACATGGCTATGGAAATGATATCAGTTGGACATTTCAAGCAACCCCAATTCACTTAGCCAAAAATGGTTTTGCCTGTTTTGCCCTTGATCTTGAAGGTCATGGCCAATCACATGGTCTTAAAGCTTATGTACCTAATGTTGACTTTGTTATTGATGATTGTTTGTCTTTTTTCAAATTTGTCCTAACCCAAAATCCTGAATTTCAAGATTTGCCTAAATTCTTATATGGTGAATCAATGGGTGGTGCAATTTGCCTTTTGATTCACTTTAAAAGTCCTAGTATGTTTAATGGTGCAATTTTGATAGCCCCCATGTGTAAAATTTCAGATAAAGTTAGACCAAGATGGCCAATTCCGCAATTTTTGACTATTCTTGCAAGATTTGCACCTACTTTGGCTATTGTACCAACAGCTGATTTATTGGACAAATCTGTAAAAGTCCCAGAAAAAAAGATTATTGGTGGGATGAATCCTAATAGGTATTTTGGAAAACCAAGATTAGGTACTGTACTTGAACTTTTACGTGTGACAGATTATGTTAGCAGCAAATTATGTGATGTGAATTTACCATTCTTGGTTTTACATGGGAGTGCTGATGTTGTAACTGATCCAGAAGTAAGTAGAGAATTGTATCAATTGGCTAAAAGCAAAGACAAGACATTGAAGATTTATGAGGGTATGATGCATTCTTTGTTGTTTGGAGAGACCGATGAAAATGTTGAGATTGTTCGTAGTGACATTTTGACTTGGTTGAATGATCGGTGTTGAGAAATCTGTACTTGAGTTATAGTGTTATATCCACATATTGTTGCATGGTTGTGGGAAAGCATATTGCTTATGTTCGAGTAGTTTCTTCATATTTGCCTTGTCGTTGATAGCTAAAGTTATTCGGTATCTGTGTAATCTGTCGCAAACACTACTGTTTAGCTGTAGTGGTTTTGAAATCTCGAGTATAAGATCATTGTGAAAATGTGACAGTTATGGCACTACACATAAGGCCTCGGAAACATCCTCTTTACCTAACACAAGGTAGCAGTAATTGTGACAATTGTGAGATCTATCTTGCCCAGATCTCATGTGTGACATCACACTAGGTATATTATTGTTGTTGTATGGCATTATGCATAAAACCATGTCCATAAAATCTAGTCCAAACCTGAAATCTGTGCTCATTATCAAATACCTATGTTGCTCGGACTCTTCGAAAATGTGGCCGGATACGTGTCGAATCCTCCAAAAGTAGTGCATTTTTGAAGGATCCGACACGGATGCGGTAGTGTTGAAAACCAGTAAGTATTCAATTTGTCATTTTCTTGCCATGTTTTTCTTTTTGGGATGAGGAGAAGGGAATATCCATTTATGTGTCTTAATTTTGTTACTTTTATTTTATGGCTGAAACTTCATTTTGTGCACTTGACAAAACTGTATAAATTTTGCAAAAGTGAAGGTCCCACCGAGATTTGAACTCGGGTTACTGGATTCAGAGTCCAATGTCCTGACCACTAGACCATGGGACCACGTTTGTTACCTTGTTTCGTCCTTAAGCATATGTAATATTAAGGACACATAAAGAGAGAGACTATTTCCAAATTGCCCATTACAATTACTCCCCATAGTTTTATAGTCTGTGTAATGCATTTCTTATAAATGTCTAAAGATTTCCACATTAGAGTATCTTTTAACTCGACGTCTAAATGTCAATTACTTTCTTGTATTTTGTGGTTGGTCCATCGTTAAAAGAGGTATATAAAGCAGATATTAGATCTTCACCATCCTCCATTAGACTTGGTTACGCTTGAATTCTCAAAAGGGAAAAATTTGTGCCCAAAGTAAACACCATCATACACCTTAGTAATAACTACCAGATCAAACCAAAAAAGAATTAAAATCAAATCATCTTCTAAATATATATTTTCGTTTTGCTGTTTTCCATCTCTGTTTTCCATCTCTTTTTTGATTTCCATCTTCTAAATCAAAAAACTGATTCTGGTCCCCTAAAGTTAGAAAGAGAAGTCACGAAAAGCGATCCATATGATCAATAAAGACAGGCTTGTATTATAATCTTCGCATAACAAGCATATGGACAAAGCGACGCCTTAACGTGCAAACCATTTTTGCTGTGTCCCCTACCTCGATGTGATTGTCAAACACCGTCAGCCATTTAAGTTTTCAGCAGCAGGAGGAACCACAATGTTATAGAATAGAATTGACAGGATCCCAGAACTTCACATCCACAGTAACACAAGCAATTTATAGAAACTTCAAATGAAAAAGAATTGCCATGGCGGCATAGTTCTGTATTAAATTAAATTTGAAGTTGAAAATTTACAACCCAAAAAACTAGAAAGTAATATACTGTCTACAACTTAACATTGTACTCCTAAGTCCTATCCTAGAAAAAAGAAACATGGCAGAAGCCACAGGAACTATCATTTACATCTTCTAAGCAAAGAATCTACAGAGACTCATCTAAAGTCTCATCCTCATTTGGGTGTAACCCACTAAAATCCAACCCCTGCACAAGGTAACCAATAGCTATAAAAAAATGGATCATATGAATCTTTGAAGATATTCTCAAAATCATCTTTTTAGTAAGGTCATCTTTTTTGTCAATACTATGGACTTAAGAACCAAAGCCTCAATTGTGTATGCTGCTAAACCAGTTTTCCAATAAAAAAAATTAAGATAGCCCAAGCTTGCTGCATTAAAACGTTAGCTTACTAACAAAAAATGAGATGCCGATTAAATCTTGAAAAGGTACTCCAAGTCCTCCACAGTGAGACGAGTCTGTCGGCTACCAGTCTCATCCTCTCCGAATGCAGAAGCAACCATTTCTCTTTTCTTTTGCTGTGAAAACCGGTGTTACCACATATTAGAATTCTCAAATGTAGAGGAAGTGACAAACCAGCAAAGATGCAGAAAAAAGAAACCGCAAACTGGACTATGTTTGAATTTGGACAAATAATGAAACCCAGTGATAGCAGACATACAAGTCCGTCAGCGGAAGATCATGACTATCCATGTTTATCATTATACTGATAGGAACACTTTAGGCGTGTTGAAAATTTATGAGGAAATACGAACAAAAAGTTTTTAAAAAAAAACAAATAAAGTAATACCTGAAGAGCCAAAATACGATCTTCAACTGTATCTTTTACAGTCAACCGCAAAACTGTAACAGGACGGGTCTGTCCAATCCGATGCGCCCTGTCGATTGCTTGATCTTCAGTGGTAGGGTTCCACCAAAGGTCCAAGAGAAGAACATGACAAGCTGCAACCATGTTCAGTCCAAGGCTTGCAGCTTTCAGAGACATAATCATGACTGATACCTGTGTAAAAGCTTCAATATTTAGTCCTGGGATTTTAAGAAGATAGATAAAGATTCAGAAGATGGAAATGTTAAAACCTCGGGAAGTGTGTTAAAATCTTTCACAGCCTTATCTCTAGCAAGAACAGACATTGTTCCATCAAGTCTACGGTACTGAATTGAGGAACTCTTCAGACAAGTTTCAAGCAAATCCAACATCCCCGTCCACTGAGAAAAGACAATTGCTTTCTCTCCAACTATTGTGGTTGTATCTTTGGAACTTGTATTCATCCTAGATTCTCCTGCATGATTATCACATTTATTTTCTGACGGAGAAGTTCCTTCATCATCTGATCCTGAAATGCAGTCCTTCAGAGTGCAAGCCTTCGGTTTAGACAGAGATTGCAGCATCTGAAGAGCAGCTTTAATCTTGGATGAGTCATATGGGCTACAAATTGAACTTTCAGCCACTTCAGAGCCAGTACAGTCAGGATTCTTTTGCAGACTGGGCTGATCAGATAGAGAATCACTTAACATTGCTTTAGAGAAAACTGAAGAAACGCTAAGCTGAGTTTTGCAAGCTGATACAGGACACTTAGTGTCATCGCCGCTTAGATGTTCACAAATACACTGATTGCAAAAGACATGTCCACAAACTGTTACAACAGCATCCTCAGGGGGGTCCTACAAGATTGTTACCAAAATCATAAGGAGGTAAGGAAGAAACAAGGAGATCCATAACAGAGAAATCCAAGATAAGAGAAGTAAAGAGTAATGTAGTAAGAGACAGATCAAAATCTTGGTACTTATTTAATGAAATCTTTACCTTATCAAAAAATAAAAAAATAAAAATAGCAAAGTTGCAGACAAGAAGAAAACTTTATAGGCTGATATGATTACTTTAAAACTGGTATCACAAATTAAAAGCAATTGTTGCAACATTTCTCTGATAACCTGCAGTATGTAATCAACCAAATTGTAAGCGCTAAACCCATTACATATAATAATGATACTTTTGGTGTTGATGTTTGCAATTGCATGAAAAAAGATTGATAACCGAAAAATCCCGAGTCCCAGAGGCGCATGATACGAAACTCGGTGGATGCCTCTCTACCCTTCTCAACTTAAATACCATCCCTTCTACTCTTCTCCACTTAAATGCAGCAAAGCCTAATCGATTTGAGTGTCCTAATAACTGAGGTTTCCACATGGAAGTTAAGTTGTAAAAATCATCCTTTCTAGTTGTGGATCAGTTTCAATGTTAAACTGAACCATGCTTGCATTTAGCAGAGCATGAGTGCTTGTGCATGTAATATTCACAAATGTATCCTTAGACAATATAGAGCCTGAAAGTAGTAACTTAAAAACCCAATACTTTTGGTTCACTCTTTCCTTCAAATTAGACGAGGATATATCATCAAAAAATAGAGAGTTGGTAATTTCAATGGAGTTGTTTCTTTAAGGAAAAAGCTGAGGCAGATAACAGTTGATCAGAGAGAGCAAAACACGGCTAGCGGTGACAATTTAAAAACACCACCTGAAGTATAAAGTTGCAAATAAGGAGAAGCGACAAAAAAGGGAGTAATAAGATTGACATAAACATATATTAAAGAAGACTCAAGTGATAACATACACTGCAAATGCCACAAATTGCTAAAGAAGCTTCCAAACAATTCAAAAGATCTGTTAGTTTCTCTCGCGGCAATTTCTTGGCCTCCTCAATAGATGATCTCCAAACAGAACCAGAGTTAGTCCCTCCAACAAGAAGAGGATGATCACAAGCTTGTCTCAGGCGTAAAAGCATCAGCAGTATGTTGACATAATTTTGTTTGACTGTCCCAGCAGCAGCATATTCCTGAATTGTCCATAAATTGATATGTTAAAAGAAGAGAAGAATTAGAAAGCCAAAGTTCTTGAAGAGTGGGTATAAAATATCGTCTAAACATACAGCAAACTGAGCACGTGATTCAGATTCAAGTCTGCAGTAGAAATCTCGTTCCTCATCCGTAAAATCAACTTTTCTCAGTATAATTTGTTTCGGTGGAAGGTTGATAATGGGTTCTCCATCAATAAATGTACCTGATCAGATAATGACAGCATTAATCCTCAATATAGAAACTTAATAGTTATGCGCTTAAATTGACAAGTCAGACATGCAAACAGTACAACAGTAAAAGTGGACAATGACCACCAGAAAACCAAGTTGAGTTTGTTGTTCATTACTACAAGCACGTCATAGATATAAACAGCTGACTAGCAAATGATTTTTAGCAGCCCATTTGAAAATCCAAGCACACTAGCCAAAACGAGTCAAACAAAGCTGCATGTCTGAACATTTGTGCATAACATGTTAAAGATGCGAAGAATAATTGGGGTCAGATTAACCAAATTCACTATGATTCTTTTCTTTCTGAAGAAGAAAAAGAGAAAATTTGAAATTGTTTTAAAAAAATAAGCATAATTTCAAGAATAAATCTACAACGCATAGGAGAGCAAAAAGGGAATAGAGGACTAACTTATACCGCAAACAAATGGGGAAACACACCAAGAAAGACCTTACTGTACAAACTCTATTAGGACACATCTCTAAAATTTGATATGGACAAAAAGTCCCTACTAGCATCTGCACAATGCACAGAATACAAGGAAAATTTGAGTAAATCGCTTGCATGTTCCCAACTTATGTTAGAACCTACAATTTCGTCCTTACCTATCACTTTGTCCCCCTAGCATCATCAATTTGACATTTTTAATTTTAGATGATCCTAGCCAGAAGCCAAATTGGTGCTAAATCTTAGTAAAACATGATGATTTACAAGTGTAACTTTGAAAAAACACTATACCTTAAGAGTTAACTAAAAGAAGTTAAAAGGAAAGAAAAAAGTTTGCTTGCTTCTATGTCCTGCCAAACCCACCTGTTTTTCACCCATCTCATTTAGCTTTATGGTTTTAAAAATCCCCAGCATCCACCATCCCGTATCCTCCCCCTCCTTTAAGCTTTTGTTCGTTTCCATCCGCCCTCTCCCTCTCCCCCATCATGTGTCCCCGGCACCTACCCCTACTCTCCTACCTGAATCCCCACAGCAGCAGCCGCTCGACAAATATCTACAAGTGGCCCCCAGCACCTGTGACGGTGAGTTTGATACTCCCGGAATTCCTATATGCTTTACATTTTTGCTTGCTTCTCACTTTTGGCTTTCTCGATTAAGTGTTTGTGCGAGGTGTTAGACAGATGCAAGTTTCTTGATTTTGAAGTTAGTGCGGCGGAGGAGGTTGCATAATTATTGCTCAACTCCGCAGGCGAGTTCCTGGTTAGGGCACAAAGAGAATTATTGCTCAACTCCGTAGGCGAGTTCCTGGGTAGAGCACAAAGGG
>ML428707.1:14747-54125 GCA_005239525.1 Nicotiana knightiana | reverse complement strand
GGGGGGGGGGGGGGGGGGGGACCTAAACAGTGGGCAGGACTTGCTGTAGATGTTGGAGTCAGGATTAACTATAGAGGTGGTTGAAGCAATGGAGGAGCCTCGCAGGGAGAAAAGGACCAGGATTTGTGCCAATCATATGTTCCACTTTTTACTTTTCCTGTTCTTTTTCCCTTTTTTTTCCTCTTGTTTCTCAGTCAGAAAGATCATGTTTTTTTTTCTCTTCTCCTGCTTGCTTGTATTTCCTTGGAAAAATTCATATTAAAATAACAATTTCAAGCAAAATTACCCAAGTGAACATCACGTGTCTGTCACATGATGTCATATTTTAGCTCCAATTCATTACTGGAGGGACTAAAGACCATTTGAAAAGAGAAGTGATAAATTACGGATAAACTAAGAATAAAGTGAAGGATGAGGAGGAAATCGTAACTTAGCACATAAGTGTTTTTTTTCCAGATAAGTTGTAACTTAGAATATAAGTTGGACACCATATAGCACTTCACTTTGAATCATGTAACATACTGATGCGGGCAGTATAAAAAGAAAGGTTGGGGCAATGAGGAGCTAGAAGAGTGCTCTCCTATGTTGCTCGGACTCTCCGAAAATTTCGATGGGTGCGTGTCGGATCCTCCAAAAATAGTATATTTTTTTGGAGGATCCGACACGGTTGCGGCAGCTGTTTTGGAGAGTCCGCGCAACATAGGTGCTCGCAGACCCTATACCCTTTATCAGTATTGAAATAGAAATAGACATGAATGGTTTGGCGTCAAAAAAAGATGCACATGAATGGTTTGGCGTCAAAAAAAGATGCAACCACAAGTGAATCATATTATACCATATAAGGAACAAGCCTGTCTAAAACGGTATACAGCTTATAGAGGAAAAGTGCATGCTGAAGTTATTATATTCACCTTTAGTGCGACGAAGCATAACAGTTTTAAGCACTGCTTGCAGCTTTCTGTACCCGGTTGTTGGATGTTTCTGGATCGGAAACTTTATTGTGGAGCAGAATTGTTTATACACTGCATATGGGTCATATTTGAGAAACCTGAAGTAACTGTAAAGGTCATCAACTGCGTTTTGAATAGGTGTTCCTGACAAACACCATCTACGTTTAGCACGAAGACCCCAACAAGCCCTAGCTACTTGGGTTCTGTAATTCTTGATGCTTTGAGCCTCATCCAGCACAATCCTATACCATCCCACCCTTGCAAGAGGGCGCGCAGTGGCTTCAAGCAATTCCCTCTCCACTTCTTTTTTTGCCTTTGATGAACTTTTCTTTGAGCTCGAAGGAGATTTTCTCTTTTTACTAGAAGGTGATTCATGAGTTCCTTTTCCTGTCTCATCATCATCTTCCACAAGAGGCTGCTTAGGGACCTCCATGCTTACTATTGAATATGTTGTGACCACCACATCATACTTTGCTAGTTCAATAGGGTCCTTTGTTCTATTGCTACCATGGTATACTAGGACAGAAAGATTTGCTTTGCTTGTTACCTTATTGTGCAACTCCTCAGACCACTGACGAAGGACACTGGTAGGACAAACGATAAGGGTGCCAGCAGCTGGCCTCCCTTTTGTATGCATAGACGTTTTACTGCCCGTGCTAGAATTTTCATTGACTTGATAAGAATAGGCACCTTGCTTTGACTTGTCAAGCTCAGATGAAATATCATCATCATCCAAATTCAATGTCTCCGTTTTGGTTTGTCTGGTGATGGCTGTAGAAAGTCTCGAAGATGGAGACCTTTCTTTGAGGATAAGTGCAATTGTTGATACAGTTTTTCCAAGTCCCTACAACAACAAAAAAAGACAATTACTAAGAAAAGGGCGACCACTTCAAAGGCAATTCTTCTCATGTAGAAAGTAACCTGATCATCAGCAAGAATTCCACCACAACAGGGTACACCAGCTTTTTCCTTCTTGACCATCCATGATAAAGCAATGCGCTGCGTGTAAATTGAACGTATATAATTCAGATAATTCCTCACACCAATTCAATATATAATACATTTTATCTCTTGTTTTTTCCCCTGGTTAATTCTTCTTCAGGAGGAAGAGACAGAGAGAAACTAAACAGACTGCTATAAACTACAATATGAATAATTGAAGAGAAAGAAAACAGATAGAGAAGCAGATAAAGAAAAATGAAACACCCAAACAACAGTCCAGGGCAGTAAGATACACAAACATAAGCAAAGTTCCACAAGGATGTTTTCAGTGAAAGGAGTTATTGGCTTAGTACCAGTTAGAATATAACTATTTTTAACCATATTTTCAGATAAGTAACAGCATTTCAGACAACAAACAATATGTTCAACCAATAGAATAGTTCAGAGAGTTCACACATCATTGATGGATTTTATCAGCAGCTAAGTTCTTTTGGCGCTAATGATACTACTTTAACAAAATTTAATTCTCTCAATTTCCTGGCAATTGCACCAAAAATTCAAGTAGACGACCTCGGTACAATATTGATGATCCCCAAACCTTGAAGAATAAATTCAGGTACATGCCGCACTTAGAAAATCGAAACTTATAATTCCTATAAACATAAACCGTCAAACAGTACTGAACCTGGTGTCTCAATAGAGGAACAGCCAAAAGACCATCGGGTGGATTTTCTTCTGATTTCGGCTGAGAAAGATCCTGCAACAGGTACCACATCCTTAGTCCAATCAGAATTTATTTCTTAAACACAAGGCAGATTTTCTCAGAGGCCCAAATGGCACCCACGTAGTGTCATCATGTTCCATCAAAAAGAACTATAAACACAGACAGCTTTCAAAAGCCAGGAGAAGGAATTTTCTGTATTGATTATTCGCATGCAAAGCAAATAATAAATTGGACAGCATAAGAGTAAAGAATCCAACAGATCCCTTGAATTGCACATGCTTAAAGGATTTCAACTCTCATCTTTGACTCTTTGTAACTAACAAAACTATTATCAATAAAGATACACAAGAAAAAATTCATTTAAGTGGGTGCGAATAATTACCAGAGATACAGTTAAGGATAGATATTAATTTTAAAAACAGTGAAAATAGCATGACAACATTTCAGAGCACAGTTCTCGCAACACGTGTGCATTGAAATAGTGACAGCTATTAGTCCTCACCTGCAAGGCAGCTCGATAAATAACAAGCTCATCATTTGGCTTCGGCCTCATTTGTCCCACTTCAGCTGGAATAAAAGAATTAGTAATTGTAGTACGCTGTAGAGCAACAAGAGACTTGCCATTAGCACATGGATTTGCCTTTGCAGGTGCACTTATATCCTCAAGAACACATAGATCATCATCATCCTCACTATGGCTTCTTTGAGGTAACAAGCTTCGGTGAGTTCCTCGATGAGTGGTTGTAGATAAACGAGAACCGGTAACTTTCAAAGAACTGCGCTTTTGCTCCTTTTCCAATTTAGCACAGCTGAATTGCTGCTTCATTGAAGTTGATGACAATGAAACAGGCAGTTCTCTACCCTTCACATCAACATGGTGATCATGAGGAACCAGAATGATTTTTTCTAAAGAAGCTTCTTTGAACTTATCAAGGTGATGAGAAGACCTATCATACTGAAGTACATCATTTTCAGCCTTTGGATAAACCAAAAAATTGTTACTTGAAAAGGCAGTTACAGGAGCAGAAAAAAATGAATTTGAGAGCTCAGAAACTGTAGGTATATCAGCACCACCTATCACTTCATTTTTGATATTCCTTCTATGTAACTTGTGGTTTTGAATAAGGAAACTTGACCGGCTGAAAGGAAAAGGCTGAGGAAACATCTTTTGCACCTTATTGCTGACTGTTGATCTGGAGGACAAGATGCCATTATTTAATGATGTTTGGATACCACCACTACGATAGGCACTAAGCTCCCCAACACCAAAATTTGCAGTCATATAACACTCAGGAGCCTGCTGAACTCCTTCACCTGCTCTTGTTGTCAAATTCTCATATGCCATCGTATCCGAGTCTGCAATCCCAGTTGTATGGTCCAATTGTTCGTCCCTTATATTCAGCATCTTATCATTGTGAGACAGCATTTCAAAATCAAGGTTATTTAGCGCAGCCGGTTTCAAGAAAGGATCTGCATGGGAAGTTTGTGGAAACTTGTCCCAACTTTCGGGCAAAATATCAGAACTCTGACATAAACTAAACCCAACATAGGGTTCATAATTTGGAGATGCAGCTACTTCAATGCTTGATGTTTCTTCTGCAGCTAATGTTTCTGAGGTTCTCCACTTGTTCTCTGTAGTTGACTGGCTTAGCAGCAACCCTAAAATGTCAATGACATTTTTCGAAGCGGTTAAAAACAAAAATGAATAAATAAAATACTTCAAACAGAAAAGGACCCCAGAGCAAAGATAAGAACAACATAAATGCCGACTAAAAAGAAGGTCAACAAACATTCAGCGCAAGATTCTCGCTCTGGAGAACCAGTGGTAGTAATGAGTTTCACATATTGTATAGCTGGTCCGGGTTCTATCTATTATCATTGATATGATCAGTATTAACAGCAAAGCTAAAAGTGTCACAACTAGAGGACATCTGAAGGTGGAATTTCCTTACTTTCTTGTTGGACATTAGATGAAGTACACCGAGAGATATTATCCTTATGAGTGGACCAGTCATTGTCCTGACCAGACATCCGTTCGGTCAGGCTTCCACAGAAACTGTACACCGGAGATTCTATCCCTAATTGAAACCCAAGCTTCCCGCCATCAACAATTGAATTCCCTGCAGAATCAGATGAACCATCTGAAACACCTGTCTTAGAATCTGAAGCTTCTGAGTTGGAAGAAGGGGAGATTCCAACGTGTCCAAGAAATTGACCCCCTGAAGCTGAAGCTCTCTCCAAACCTGAATAACCTACTTAATAGCATAAAACATCAAGAATCAAATATCACAATGAGTTATAACTAATAAGCACCATAATCTCACACCAAGTTAATAACAACATCAAATTCCATAAGTATCCAAGTAGGTAACCAACTAACCTTGTCCCATGTCATTTGGCAAAAAATCATCTGGCATTCTCTGCAAAATGATACATGAATATTAAAATCATTGACAAACTGGGTAAACATTGTAAGACCAAACTGCTCACGTGATCCAATGACAGATTGCCTACAATATGTATCTCCAGACCGAAGATAGAAATTAAAGCACTTAGCAGTATATTCTTTACTTAGCCTATATTGTGTTTTTACTTTGTGACGTTGATGGCTCGATTTAATTAATTAAGCTTTTTGTCAACTCTTTCTGCTGCAACTTAGTAGCAACGGAATTTAACTGACCTCACATCAATTTTAACCATCTACGTCCAATGGACAATTTAAACAGTTTACAGGTCTAGGTCCAACACCTCTTGGACACAATAATGTAACTGATTGCCCAGAAATTAATCAACAAGCCATTCTAATTTACAGAGTGTAATGTCTAAAAATAAAAGTGATCCCATGAGTAAAATTATTCATTTTTTTTTTTCATGACCGAGAAATCCGTCTGGGGCCGATCCTTTGGACCAACCGTAGCCTTCGAAACTCGGTGGATAATGGGCCCGCCCCTCTACCCTTCTCCGCTTAAATACCAGGCTTTGCTTTGCATAGTGTGGGGGCTCGAACATGTGAACTAAGGCACAAATCCACCACCCTTTGCCACTTGAGCTAGGCCCTGGGGGCAGGTAAAATTATTCATTTTGACAAGCCCCTTCCTAAAATAGTACCGAATATCTCTATTATCTATTACTAAACATTCACTAATCTTCCAGTGTATTGAGTATTTCCATTTGTTCAATTTGGCCAAACAAATCAATAAATTATTTCCACCAACATGTCCTTTATTTATGAAAATTTGCAAACTCGACGTGTCTGTTTACGTACCACAGATACTTCAAAAGAACCCCATCCATAGATACTGCAAAAGGCACACGACATCCTTATACACGGTGATGTCCTTGCTTCTGACCATATTATTACCAACCATTGATATTAAATTCTCAGCACCTAGCAGCTAACGAGTATTCTTTCAAACAGTAGTGTTAAAGAAATTCAGCTAGGCTTTACCTTAGTATTCAAAGAAATCACAGAATTATCTTTAATATTTCAAGATTCAGCTAAACAAGTTAGTTCAGCAGCTCTTAGTTAACTCCACACAATGGGCCATCCCAATCCCAATCAGACTCAACAGTTACAAGTCTCGACTTGAAATTGGAACAGCAGACACCGAGTCTGAATCTATCAATTAAAAAGGTTCTGTATTTCATTGATACATCTTCTATGACTAATTTCTTACAGTAATCACACAATAGACCCAGTTTTCCAAAAGAGCATAATCTCATCATCAACAACAACAACAACATAGTAAGATCCCACAAACAGGGTCTGGGGAGGTTAGTGTAGACGCAAACCTTACCCCTACTCTGGAGGAGTAGAGACTAGAGAGGTTGTTTCCGATAGACCCTCGGCACAAGAAGAAGGAAAGAGACAGTGTATCAGTAACAACAAAGGAATCCACAAAGATAACACCAGCAACGTATTAACCAGATAGAGAAAAAAGTAATAACACTAAGCAGTAACAAAGGCACAGTACTACAGACGCAAGGGAATTATATGGACACAACAAGGGCCACTAAACATACTACAGCCTAACCTACAACCCTAATGAAGTATTAAGGACACAACTGGAGTCACTAGCAGCCTAAAACAAAATACTATCATACTAGCCTCATATCTCTTAACCTACAATGCTAATGCTCGACCTCCACAACTTCCTATCAAAGGCCATGTCCTCGAAATCCTGCAGCCGCATCATGTCATGTCTGATCACCTCTCCCCAATATTTCTTAGGCCGTCCTCTAGCTCTTCTCACACTCGTCAAGGCCAGCCGTTCACACCTCCCCAGCTTCTCCTCCGCAAGTGCCCGAACCATCCAAGCCTAGCTTCCCACATATTGTCTTCCATGGGAGCCACGCTCACCTTCACCCGGATATCTTCTTTCCTAATCTTATCCAACCTAATGTGCTCGCACATCCATCTCAGCATCCTCATCTCTGCAACTTTCATCTTCTAGATATGAGAATTCTTGACTGGCCAACACTCTGCACTATACAACATGGCCGGTCTAACCACCGCTCTATAGAACTTTCTTTTTAAGTGTCGGAGGCACCTTCCTGTCACACAGGACGCCAGACGCTAGCCTCCATTTCATCCACCTCACCACTATACGGTGCGTGACATCCTCGTCAATCTCCCCATCCCCTGGATAACCGATCCCAGGTACTTGAAGCTCTCTTTCTTGGGGATGACATGAGAGGCAAGCCTCACGTCCATGTCCGCTTCTCCCGGCACGCCACTGAATTTGTACTCCACGTATTTTGTCTTAGACCTGCTCAGCTTGAAATCTTTAGAATCAAGGGTCGGTCTCCAAACCTCCAACCTCTCGTTAATACCGCTTCGTGTCTCATTAATAAGAATTATATCATCAGTGAATAACATACATCATGGCACCTCCCTTTGAATATGATGTGCCAGTGCGTCCATCGTTAGAGCAAATAAGAACGATCTGAGCGCAGATCCTTGGTGTAACCCCATAACAACCGAAAAATCCTCTGAGTCGCCCCCCACTGTCCTAAAGGTCAATTAAGGACCGCTGGCAAAAAATGAGAGGTAGGTACCTTATTAGAAGCATCTATAATTATGGCTCAGAGTTTGCACATGCTATCCGTGGTTAAATACATAAATGTTATATTGATTATACAGGTCATCGTTATGACTATCAATCGTGTAGTACATATTAACATTGTTTCAATTCAGTGAAGTTACACGTTAATTGTGTTTTCACATGTCTAAACTCATTGATTGACTAGAAGAATATTTCAATTTTCAAGGTATTCCATAGGACATTTTATTATATTATATACTTGTAACAACTACCTCATTCCCAAGCAAGTTGGGGTTGACTATATGAATCTTCGCTGACCATGTTACTCCATACAATTATCCAAAATAAAAATAACAATAATAATATAATAATAATAAGTACTAGAATAAAACTTGAAAATTACTTTAAATTATTGTACTTAACGAACGATTACTACCCCTATTTTATCCCAATCAGAGAGAGAGACCAAGACTCTCATAGAAAAAGTCCCTCTTGTATATTGTCAATACTCAATTCAATAAAAGTCTCTCTTTTCCTTTCTCTATTCACAGAGAGCTGCGCTAAAAGGCCCATTAGTAAAAGAAACTATTCAATCAGGCATCACGGAAGTGTGAAAATATGCAATCTTATAATACATGTGGTCTTGATATATTTGATAGTTATGGACCTTCAACTAGCATAGTCATAGTGTTTTGACATTTACAGTTTCATGTTCCCACCATGCTACCTTGTACCACACAACAAAAAGAGCAAGTGTCACCTCCATAGCCATGCATCTCCATTAACTACAAAATCTAGTTAATTACCACAACTCGCAAGCTCGTGACTTGAAAATTACTTTAAATTATTGTACTTAACGAACGATTACTACCCCTATTTTATCCCAATCAGAGAGAGAGACCAAGACTCTCATAGAAAAAGTCCCTCTTGTATATTGTCAATACTCAATTCAATAAAAGTCTCTCTTTTCCTTTCTCTATTCACAGAGAGCTGCGCTAAAAGGCCCATTAGTAAAAGAAACTATTCAATCAGGCATCACGGAAGTGTGAAAATATGCAATCTTATAATACATGTGGTCTTGATATATTTGATAGTTATGGACCTTCAACTAGCATAGTCATAGTGTTTTGACATTTACAGTTTCATGTTCCCACCATGCTACCTTGTACCACACAACAAAAAGAGCAAGTGTCACCTCCATAGCCATGCATCTCCATTAACTACAAAATCTAGTTAATTACCACAACTCGCAAGCTCGTGACTTGAAAATTACTTTAAATTATTGTACTTAACGAACGATTACTACCCCTATTTTATCCCAATCAGAGAGAGAGACCAAGACTCTCATAGAAAAAGTCCCTCTTGTATATTGTCAATACTCAATTCAATAAAAGTCTCTCTTTTCCTTTCTCTATTCACAGAGAGCTGCGCTAAAAGGCCCATTAGTAAAAGAAACTATTCAATCAGGCATCACGGAAGTGTGAAAATATGCAATCTTATAATACATGTGGTCTTGATATATTTGATAGTTATGGACCTTCAACTAGCATAGTCATAGTGTTTTGACATTTACAGTTTCATGTTCCCACCATGCTACCTTGTACCACACAACAAAAAGAGCAAGTGTCACCTCCATAGCCATGCATCTCCATTAACTACAAAATCTAGTTAATTACCACAACTCGCAAGCTCGTGAGTTGAAAATTACTTTAAATTATTGTACTTAACGAACGATTACTACCCCTATTTTATCCCAATCAGAGAGAGAGACCAAGACTCTCATAGAAAAAGTCCCTCTTGTATTTGTCAATACTCAATTCAATAAGAGTCTCTCTTTTCCTTTCTCTATTCACAGACAGCTGCGCTAAAAGGCCCATTAGTAAAAGAAACTATTCAATCAGGCATCACGGAAGTGTGAAAATATGCAATCTTATAATACATGTGGTCTTGATATATTTGATAGTTATGGACCTTCAACTAGCATAGTCATAGTGTTTTGACATTAACAGTTTCATGTTCCCACCATGCTACCTTGTACCACATAACAAAAAGAGCAAGTGTCACCTCCATAGCCATGCATCTCCATTAACTACAAAACCTAGTTAATTACCACAACTCGCAAGCTCGTGAGTCATGATCCTACACAGCAAGATATAATGAAAATAAGGTGCAATTAGATTTTTTCAAGACAACACTAGCTGAAATTTGCATGCTTAAAACTAACATTTCGTTGTTCACACCTAAAAGTGCTAAATTCTTTTATTTGAAGGTCTTTTCACGAGATTATTCTTTAATCGAGATGCTGAATTTTTTATTTCTTCTAAAATTATCTTATAATGTGAGGCAGGTATATGATATTCCATTACAAAAAGAAAATTCTTTCAGTTCAATGATTATCTATTGAGGTTATACCATATCTTTTCTATTCCACCGGGCGGTAAAGCCAATTTTACTAACCTCTATCCAGCAACCTAATGCAACACGGCAAGGTCAAACAACTTAGCTAACTCCCCCCTGTGAAGAAATTGATTGGCACTGACTACATGATGAGGTACCCATTCTGTTCCATTTTATGTTAAGGTGTTTGACTAAGCACTTTAGTTAAATAAATAAAGGTAAGACTTTTGACGCATAAACTAAATCTAGCAGAGGACCGATATTGCCCTTACTGCCAATAATTAAATGAGTCAGCTGTGAGTTCCACATGTCTTTACATTTTCTCTCTCTCTTAGTAAATGAACGAACTTTTGTATCAAGTCAGTCCAGTCAAGTCATGTCATTAAGTGTAAATGGACAATCTTAAAATAGTTTCCAAATAGATAAAGGTGTTAATTCTTTTCAGAACAGACTAAAAAGGAATGTGAGTAATGTTAGACGTAATAGATAGCGTGATAAATAAAGATCAACAAATGTATCCAACTTAAACGGCAAAATCTCTGAATTGTACAATCATCTCATATAAAAGCTTATTAAACTACTAAAAGGAAACACTCAATTATTCAGTTAATTCTTACAAAATTTTGTTTCAAACCAAAATCTAGAGAGTATAAGCTCCACACGCTGATTGCAGGTAACTTTAGTCAATAAGCATTGCTCATTAGTCTAACATAAATGGCAAGTAACATTCATTAGACTGTAAGTGATATAACTTAAATTTCAATCCAAATCAAACCCAAATTTTGAACCCCTATACAATAATCTTATTCATATACACACACACACACCCAAAAAAAAAAAAAAGTTTAAGAGGTGCATGTCCAGTTCCTACTGAATCGAGAATTACCCACTAAAAAAATTATTACTAAACGATCATGCTCAATTCACAGTAAAACCCTGATTTACCAAAAAGATTTTACTTATATATACTGACAGAATAAAGATTTTTTATACTATCGGTGAAATTTAACCTGTACTAGCCAATTGATTACCATCTTTACCAGATTACCAACACTTGATTGTGCAAAGATTTTTTAGACTGTTAATGCATAAAAAGCATTCATTGAAAATTTACCGGCAGAGAAGGATCGGGGTCCTCGTCAATAATTCGCCATATATCGTCAATATCCATGCTTAGCTCATCAAAATTCATCCCAAATTCAACCGAGGATTCCTCCAATGGTAACGAATACTGCGATGACTGATCCGCCATCATCATCGCAATAATATCACTATAATTCTCACCAAATCCAATCAATCAATCATTCAAATAAAAACAAAAAACCCTAATCCAGCAACCAAAAAAAAACCTAGAAATTCACGAGTCCTTTTAAGATCCCAATACGCCGTCGTTTATCAACCCGAAACGATCACAAAATTTTCACCACACCAACTCTGTGTGTGTGTGTGTGAAGATAAATCTACGATTGGATTTTTTTTCTGGCAAAGAAGGTTCGCAGAGGTTTCAAAATACGCGACTTTTGATTTGGCCACTTTATTTTGCCCTTTTTAATGTGTGTGTGTGTTTTTTCTCGTGAGGTTTTTGCTGTGTTGAATTGGGGATAGAGGTGGTGTTTTATGACTTTCTTTTTATAATTGTAATAAAATAATTAAAATAATAATTTTAAAAAAAAAATAATTTCCTAATTGATTTGGACTTTAGATATAGGAAGAATCCAAATGTGAATAGGGAAGGTTTTGTTAAACGTAAGGCCCGCGTTTTGTCAGTTCAACGCTGCACATGTCCCATTTCGGGACTAGTTAGATTCTAAATAGTAATATTTTTTTCTATTCAAATTTATGTTAAATATTTAACGGTTATTTTTATATGTTGTTAAAAGATTCTTGACACATTTATTAATAACAAGATATAGCTGATTAGATTACTCTTATTTCTTTCTTAAATGAGTAATTAATACTATGAATCTTCTTTAAATGAGTAACTAATAACTAGAGGTCCTCTTGAGGCCGATGGAATTGAATTGCAACTCAATATACCTCATGGAATCACATAAGTGGATCTGGTGAGAATAGTGTGCACGTAAAACTTAACTTTATCTTGTGAGGGTAGAGATTTTGTTTTCGATAGACGCTCGGATATAGTATAATCTCAGCAGTTTTGAGAAAGAAATATAATACAGTCATACATCTGTTTAGCAGCACTTCACTATAAAAGTCAAGTTTTTTCGGAACCAATTCTTGTGTTATATTATAATATATGTTCTTTATAACAGCACGTCACTATAACATCTAAAAATATTCGGAACAAACGATGTTGTTATAAAGAGAATTGACTGTAGTGGAAAAGCCACAGAAAAAGAAGCATTGTCAAGAAAAAAAATAAAAATTGAATTGAAGAAGAAAAAAGTAGTTAATGTTTTCTTAATTTAATAAAGTGGTAAATATTTTAGACCATTTTTTTTTTTTTTTTGGGATAAGGCAACAAATGAAAAAAGGACCAAGGAAGCATATTAGTGACAGTTTCAAGAAATTAGTAACGATGATAATTGAAAAGTCTGATACTGAAAATATCATAACAAATTTTAAAATTTTTAAGCAATTTAATTGATTTTAATTTTTGAAAGTTGTATAAAACGATATGGTATTCAATGTCGGTTCTCTAATTGAAGGAAGTTTTAAGATTTCAACTTATAATATTACTTTTTTAATTCTATTTATATGATAATGCCTCATTGCATATAAAGTCTAAAATATTTATTTTATTTGTTATATTAGTAATAATGGGAAGAAATAGTAAAGTACTAGTCAAAAATTAGATTAATAAAGAAAACATTATATCAAAGTTTAAACTTAATAAATTTGAATTGGAATTTTGAGAAACAAAGGAATCCCTTTCGAAATAGAAAAGAAATCATATCATTAATTGAAACATATTTTATTTGCATTGAACAATATTTTGGAAAACAAAAATAATTATTATATTCAACAGGAAAAACAGTCACCTTTCCTCGAAAAAGACAAAAGATGCTTCTAGCTAAGACATATTAATTGATTACTTTCTTTATTTGGTAATTATGTAAAAGTTAAGGTAAAGATACCATCACATATCATTCATTTGTGTTGAATATGTGTGTAAATCTTAAATGATCAACACAAGAAAAGTACTAAACCATTTGTTTAATTTCCTTTTTACCATTCGTCTTTCCTTTTAAGAACAAAGATAGTTAATTTTTTTATTATTGCTCATTATAAATATTTAACCCAATTTATTTAAAAACATATTAGAAACTTGTCCGCTGCAATATATATAGTACTGCTAATTTAGAATCAACTTTTAAATAGGGATTGTTACACAAATAACCTGTCAGATTCAACCTTTATTTTTTCTAGCCAATATATATTGATTATACATAATTGTGTATATATTATACATTCGTCGGCTATTTATAGTTTGAGAGATTAGGTGAACGGCTATTTGAGTTAATATATGTTTGGCATTTAGCAGATGTATCGTAATCAACTACACTGTGCAAACATCGAAAGTTTTAAATATGTGAGGTCAAATCTCCTAACAAATTCCTCTATGTTCAAAACAAAGTTACACGTAAAGGTTTATCATACGTCTCTTGTTAAAATAATTTATGTGTTTTACCAACTTTGTTCTAATTATTAGTATAAATATATTTTATAGAAAAATAATTTCTAAACTTTTACATATCTTTTTGTTATTTAATAAATATAATAAATCATGAATGTGGTATTATATTCACATGAGATGGAAGATATTGGTATTATACTACGTTTTAAATTGAACTGAGAATGCTCCCGCACTGATATTGGGTTGGTGATCATAGCTGTTATACTAGGTGAATTTTAATGTAACTACGAATAAATATGTAAACATTTAAAACTCGCACTGAATTTGAAAGTATAAAAGTTATTTTATTGTTATAAATAAGATGGGTGCTCTCAAGTGGCTTGAAGAAAGTTTTACGTGTTGGGACCGAAAAAATTAGGTGTCATGCGGGAACTAGTTACGCAACAATTGAACGACGATAAATCAGATAACAAAAGAGAAATCGACCAAAAGAGACACAAATATTTAACGTGGTTCGGTCAATTGACCTAGGTCCACTGCGAAGATGAGCAATCCACTATATAAAAGATAGTACAAAATATCGAGAGAACAACCTCACGAAGAGGCAAACACAAGTGACACACTAACCACTTGTCCCGTAAAGTTCTCCCCCTAAACATGTCTCTCAAACACATATGGCTACATTGTAGATGCTACTGAATGAAAATGAAGGATCCTTAATTTATAGAGGTCCAAATTTTTTCCTACAAGAAAAAGGACTAGCCAAATATGGAAGAATTATAATTTTCTTCTACAAGAAGGAAAACCCAATTATGGTAAATATGTTGATCTTTCCTTCAAGAGATAGGAAAACCAAATATGGTAAGAAATCAGGACAACCCCTAACAATTCTCCCCATTGGCCTGAATTTCCTGACAAAATAAACTTTATCCACCTTCTTTATATAATCTTTAACAGGCCGCATCTCCAAATCTCCACCACAAAGTTTGTCTCAACGGGAGTAGCACTCCGGTCAAATTTCTCAAATAAAAATCTTGATTATCGTCAAATAGGTTGCGGCTAGAACTGAACCCGCCAAGATAAACCTATCTTGAACCTCGCTCTGATACCATCTTGCTCATATTCGCCTCCATTCCGTAACAACTTGGATAAATAACCAAGGCTCTGATACCATTGTTATGTTGAGGAAGAGGCAAACCCGAAACTAAAGAAGATAAAGAATACCGAATTTTAACGTGGTTTTTACCTTCGATTTGAAGGGTTTTCTACGTTAAAATTCGGTGTTCTTTATCTTCTTTAGTTTCGGGTTTGCCTCTTCCTCGACATAACATCATACATGTATGGTGAGATCAAGTCGAACATGAATACATCTTTTAAATTGATTTTATATTAAAAATTAGATGTTGTGTTCATAGTAGTCTCTGGGTTGTCGGGTTTAAATTATAAATTTCGGGTTAAAGATGTATGTTTGTGGTGGAATGATCCTCATCTTTTTAATGTCCTTGATACAATCAAGCTTCCACTTCGAGATTCTAGGGGTCAATAAGAGGAAGAACTACGTATAATGCTAAGTCAGGTTGTTGTTAGAGTTGAATACACCAAATTGCACGGAGATGAAACATTGCAATATGTGTGTGTCCTGGTTCACCGATTCATGTTAGTTTATGTGGAGTTGAGGAAGCTCGAATCTCCTTAAGCTTCATGATCTTGTGTGATATAGCAAATCCATTATATGTATATATTGAGTTTATTGTAGTATTAAAGATCTTGGAACGGTCAGACAATGTTCGTTTAACTGTTGTCGCGCATACGTATGATAGATATTCATGTTATTAATTATTTAGATAAATTGACTGACTGGTTCAAAAAAATAAAAACAAAAAATTTTGATGATTCATCTTCTTTGAAATAGAGAAGGATATAACAATAGAATGTACGGAGACCAATGAAAATAACGAAAGAAAAAATTATTTTGAGATGGATCAATTGATTTTTTTTAAAGAATACAAAAGAGGAAAATTAGAAATTGGGAGGGAGAAGCAAATTAGAAATTGGGAGGGAGAAAAAGAATGTACCAATATTTGAAACTAAACTCAAAACGAAAACAAATAGCAGAAGTCAATGTCATAAAAATTACAACAGTACAATTCAAACTCCAACACATTGTTCTAAAGTTCAAACTTATAAAAGTGAAATTGAGAACAATATTCTGGAGTTACAACTTAAACAAGTGCAACTCTATGATATGTCTTAGAGTTCCAGAAGGATATAGTTCAAACTATATGAATTATTCCTGGAGTTTGAACTGCATATACCAAACTCAACTCTAGTACATTGTATTTGGAATTTCACTTATAATTCGAAGTTCAGCACATTGTATTTTCAGGCGTATTTTGATCTTAATTTTATTTTTGTCACGATCTAATTTTATATTAGGCTGTGATGTCGTCCAACACCATTGCTAGACAAGCCGACAACGAATACCTTAATAACATTTTCATTTTTAGTGATTTTCCGTATAGTGATTTTCCTTAACTTAGAAGATTTAATATGATACCGATCTAAATTAATAGGTGAAGCTAGTAAAAATAACCATAATCAGACAGGTAAAAACCAAAAGCCATAAGTTTACTAATACATGCCAGATCTAATGTCACAAGTGTATGGGAAATTTAGTAGATTATACAAAAGAATGTCTATCCTACTGTCTGAAAAGGATTAGACATGAACCAAAATAGAAGGAAGACTCCTGGATGTTGCTGGACGGCTCAGAAGGGGAAGCTCACCGTGGAATCTCGAATCAAGTCTGGGATGCGCGCTGGATGCATATCCAGATGCACCTGCCTCAGATCCTGCACAGTTAATGTGTATCCAGATGCATCTGCCTCAGATCCTGCACAGTTAAGTACAGAAGTGTAGAGTGAGTACATAAAATAATATGCACCCAGTAAGTATCCAGTCTAACCTCGAAGAAGTAGTGACGAGGGGTCGACTCCGACACTTACTAAGGGCCAACAATATGATAATATGAAATTTAAATTAAACAAGATATGTAGAAATAACGATAAAATTCATAACGAAAACTAACTAAACAATTCTTCAACATATTTAAGAACCCAAATCACTTGCTCCATTTAAAACAAATGATCTCTCGAACAATGAATTTATACCAAATATAAAAGAGGACCTTCACTCTAATATCACACACAATACCATTGAGGATGGTCAACCCGATCCAACATAAATGTAAATTGTGCATTGCCGAGGGTCGAACGGCGCGAATCATAGATGCATCTATTAAACTGCCGAGGCGAACGACCCGCTCCCATGAGAGTAGTGAAAAGAATTACCCCGCTTGCAGAATAAACTTGTGACGCTGTCAAGTATAATTTTTATCAATAATTCATAACCCTTTTCTTGATTCTTTTTAAAATAAAGACAAATCAACTTTAGGCCTTTAAACTCTTAACAATCCTCAACTTAGTTTCATTTACACAATTAGCAAACGTAATCAAATAACGGTGTTCAGAAAGCATGGCGTAATGCTAAAACTACCTTGACATAAACATGAATAGTTGCTACGTACAGACTCTCGTCACTTCGTGCGTACGTAGCCCCCACATATAAAAACACATACCAATCAAGTTTAACTATGGGGTAATTCCCTCTTGCAAGGTTAGAAAAGAGATTTACCTCGTCTCAACGCTTACTTCTCAATTCAAGAATACGCTCAACCCTCCAAATTCGATGCTAAATGACTTGAAACTAGTCAAACATTAGACAAATTAGTTTATCTATTCAAAAGTTCATATCTCCACTATAAAAATAATTACCCAACTCAAATTGCAAGATTCCTAAAATTCGCCACAGGGCCCACATGCCCGGATTCAAGAAATTTTCGAAGAAAGTTGATACCCACAACCTAAACATAAATATATGATTTTCACTAAGTTTCACAGTAGATTTCGTGGTAAAATATCATTTTTGTTAAACCCTAGGTTTTTCATCTAAACACATGATTTCTACCAATTATCATGTTGAAATCTACCCATAATCTATGTATTAAACTCACATTAGGTAGAAATTACTTACCTCCAAAAGCTAGGTGAAAATCCCTCTCAAGAAGCTCCAAGAATTTCCCAAAGAGTGAGAGAACATGAGTAAAAATGGCTTAAGTCCCATATTAAATGAACCTCACTGCCTCCAGCAATTTCGCACCTGCAGTGCCTAGGCCGCACCTGCGGTCCCGCTTCTACGGACAAGAGTTCGCTTCTGCGGAAATTGGTTGGGCCGGCTGGGGTCGCTTCTGCGGACAGGCTCCCGCTTCTACGGTCCCGCTTATGCGGACAAGGGGCCCCATCTGTGGAACTTGAGCTGCCCTTCTTGGACTGCATATGCGGGGCTTGTCTCGCACCTACGAGCTCGCACATGCGGCCCAAGTCGCGCAGGTGCGGGCACACTAGAACTAGTGTACCAGCAGCATTGTTGAGTTTCAAACTCAACTCGCGCATCGTTCGAATGGCACCCCGGGCATCCAAGGCCCCGTCCAAGCATACCAACAAGTTTGGAATCATAAAACAGACTCTCTCGAACTCTCGGAATGCCCGAAACAACATTAAAACTAAAAATCGCACCCCAAAACCAATTGAATCAAACTTAAGAACTTCAAGTTCTTCGATTTACTTCCAATGCGCCGAAACGTACTTAAGCTACTCGGGATGACACCAATTTTTTCATGCAAGTCTAATGACATTACGGAACTATTCCCGGTCTCAGATTTTTGTTTGGACCTCGATATCACCATTGATGTTTTATACTTCAATACCACACAAGAGGGGGGTGATTTGTGCAATTTTCGAGTACTGTCTCAATCAAAGAACCTGGTTCTTCTTGGTGTTCCAACTTCTACTGGTGCGAAATAATAAATGTCGTAAAGTAAAAACACAGAGATTTTTACGTGGAAAACACTTGGCTCAAAAGGTGAAAAAACCACGACCTACTCTTCAGTAGGATTTTCCCAAACTCTTCACTACAACTCTGAAACATCATTTATAAAATAAACTCTTTTGTAAACCTAGGACTAACTCTAATCCCTTAATAGCAAACTAGCCTCTAGCTAATTGCGACAAGCTTCAAGTTAACTCTAACTTGAACAGTGTGTACCTATTACAACTGCTTCTAATAAAGCTGAAAGATACAATATTAAATCACCTACTACAACCAACTAGACTCAAAGACAAACAGATGGAACTGATTCTTCTAGTTGGTCAGTAGCCTTTGTGTCGCACAAGGATTCTGCTTGCAAAATTTCTCTAGTAATTTTGCTTTCAGTTCTTGCTTCAATTCCGTCTTTGTGCGGATAATTCTTCAGTAGGAATACTTCAACATTATATAGCGCAAGAAGTTGAGATGTTCTTGTTTAGTTCTAATGCAACTCTTCCTTGGTGGAAGAGTTTGTGTTTATCTCAACTTCCTTCCTTTGTTTCTGTCCTTGCTGAACTTGAACTCTAACCTCTTGTCAATTTACAACCTTTTCGCATTAGGAGACAACCTCTTAGTTCATGGATAATTCACATATCATATTTATCTCCTGTGCATGTACGGGTCTTTTGCCAATTGGTTCGTTCGAGATGTTTGCTCTGATGGACCTGGTTCAACTGGGTAGACATTTGTCAATCTTCAAAACCATGCAGTGACTTGGGTCAATAAATTCCCCCTTTTTGATGATGACAAACTCTGCGCTCAACCCTATATAAACTTCAAACACTTTGTATGGTTTTAAGCATTTATCATGAAGAGACCAGGTTCATTAGGTTATAAATGTCACAACTTTTTGAAATTTTGAAAAAGAACATATCTTCCCCCTTTTGGCATCATCGAAAAGTTGCAAAATGATAAACTTACCAGAGTTGTTAATAATTACTCATGGCATTGAGGCAACTGCAGGTGTAAAACATAATTAATCATCAAAAGAACCAATAAATGTAAGATATCTAAGAAACTGAGACAAGTCAATAACAAACACAACAGAATTCATTGATTAGAACGCAATTCAAGCATCATACAACAAAAACAGAAACAGAACAAAACCCGAACTGGGCAATGAGGGGTTGTTGGTGGCTCTGAAATTCCTAAGGTTAGGAAGAGGCAGATGAGGTTGGGGTCTTGGCTTGAAGGGGAGAAAACATTTGTTGAAGAACACCTTCATTTTTCTCCTTCTCCTTGGATAGTTCAGATCTGAGAGCATCCCGCTCAACTTCAACCTCATGAAGGCGAGATTCCAATCGAAGGATCTCCAATGACCTGACTTTGCTATTGACTGGCTGTTTTCTAGATGAACTAGGTTCATCCTCAGGAACATTGACAATATAATCACATGTCAGCAAAGTGTTCTTCCCAAAATAATCCTTAGCAGTAGCCATCTCAGCTTCGTTCACAGGAACCTCGAAGTGGGCAAGCACAACTGTCAGAATAAAGCCATAAGGAATATTGTGTGCTTTGGTTCCATTTACAACTCTGTCCAAGGGCTGAATGATGAAAGCTGGCCAGTTAATCTGCTTTCCCCTGTACAGGCATTCCATAAGCGTTAAGTCCATGTAACTGGCGATGTGCCTACACTCTTGTCTTGGCAGCAGAAACTTGATCACATATTCGAAGAATAGCTTGTTCTGGGGCTTCATTTCACTTTTGAACACTGGCCTGGGCTCAGGTTCCTTCTCATTTTCACAAAAGAATCCGGTGATGTTGAGAGATGAGGCCATTCCATCGAGACTGGGTCATCTTTGCCTAGTGTAATCATCATAGCCCTCAGCAGGGATATTCAGAATCTCTCCCAGCTCATTTGCATCAAATGTGATCTGAATCCCCTTGACTGTGGAGGTTACCCTTCCATCCTTCACACTTGCATTGGCCATAAACTCCACCAGTTCATTCATTACCAGCCTTCCTTCCAGGTGAAGGACCGTTTCCTTCCATCCCTGCACATCCAATGCATTCATCAAAAAGATCATTCTGGATTCTTCTAGATCTCTCACCAGCTTTCCTTTAAGAATAGTACGCTTGCCAAACATGGTGAGTTTGTCAGATTTCTCACTAGAGATTTCCTCTTCTTCTTTACTCCATTCTCTTTCTTCTTCTTCAAAAACAACAACCTTCACTTTCTTGGCCTTGGACCTGGTCCTTTTAGCAGTGCTTGAGGGTGTGGCAGACACAGAAGCTGACTTCTTTGAAGAAGCCTTAGCCTTCTTGGGCTTGGGTGTCTCAACCACAACTGGAGACGGCTGCTCCTCATGATGGACCAGGTCCATCGTCTCATCATCAACAATAACAGCCTCAATAGGCTCTCCTACCTTTGTCTTTCCCTTGGCAGCTTTCTTTTTCTTGCTCTTTCTCATAGCCCTTTCTAACTCCTCCTCTCCTTGTCGAACAACACTTCTTGTAACACGAACCTTTGGGGCAGAAGCATCAGCAGATATAGAAACTTTTCTTTTCTTTGGGGGAATTGGGGTAGTAACCTTCTTTGATTTTGAAGTTCTTTTCCTCCTTGGATTGTAGGACTCCTCCAGCTTCCTTAACATCGCAACCAATGTCTCCTCGATAGATGAACCAGGTTCATCTGTTGATTTTTGTAGGCTCTCTAAACCTTCTCCTGCTTCCCCAGCAACACTTCCCCCTAAATGTGTGACTCCTTCTTCATTAATCATAGGAGCGGGGCCACAAATAGCCAACGTGGCACTGTCCTTCCCATATCCCCTTACAGTACCTTTTTCTCCCTCTCTCTCAAGATTTTTTCCCAGTTTTCTTTGCCTATCCGGCATTTCTGCATCAACAACTGACCCAACCAACAGAAACTTATTTTCAGTAGTAGCAGTTTTAAATTCAACTTCAAGATTACCTTGCTCAGAACTGGATGAACCTGGTGCTTCATCCTCATTAGCGGATTTGAAGGATTCACTTGAAGATTCAGACTCATGAACCTCGCTGGCTTTAAGAATTTCCTCCAAGAATCTTGCACGAGATCCAGAAGTAACTGATTTTCTGGCCAAAACTTTACTCTTCGTGTCCTTGGGGCTAGAGTAGGGTTAGGTGTGGGTTCAGGAACTGGAGGGTTTTGGGGGGATGAAGATCTGTTTGGTGAATGTGAACTGTAAGCTTAAGGAGAATTAAAACTGGAATTTTCTTTCCCATGATCAGGGTTTGTGTAGGAAGATGAAGCAGGGGGTGGTGAAGACATTGCTATGAATAATTTTGGAAGAGAAGAGACGATCAATTTTGGTTGGAGAAGAATAAAAAATTGGTTCGACTTATGATGTTATGAAGAGGGGAAGTAATGATGGCCCTTTTATAAGATGTGGCTATGAATTATAGAACGGGAAGAATATTTAATCAAGTGGGAGTCTAATAGATGTGGGAGTCTCATTGATTAGACAATTAAGAAACCCTTAAATCTAGGCTAATTAAGTAGCGATGAGACTTATTGGAACAAGTTCATTTAGGGATAAGTACAAAGAATTTGAAATGAACCAAATATAGATAGAGTCCTGCTCATGTGTGACTGTAATTAATTCAATAATTGTATGGAGATGAGCATGTACCTTGTCAGTCAGATGAACCAACAAGGATGAACCAGGTTCATCGTGTTAAAGTCTTTAATTTGCCTCAATTTACAAAGATAGAAAAACTTCATTAGCAGCCAGAGAATCATATTAATACATGACAAGAGAGTATGATAATAAAGTCATGATACTGAGCAATGATTAGTCTAGTTGATTATCTATGTTAGTGTTTCTAGCCAATTTTTTTTTTCAATTAGGTGATCTTAATCATCCCTAATTCAAGCCGGTTTCTCTCAAAATGCTCCCTACTTAGTGCTTTAGTAAAGATATTTGCAATTTGTTGGTCAGTAGCACAAAATTCGATTGAGATCATTCCTTTTTCATAGTTATCCCTTAGGAAATGGTGTCTAACATCTATGTGCTTAGTTCTTTTATGATAAACCGGGTTATTCGTCATATTAATTGCATTAGTGTTGTCACAGAAAATAGGACTACATCCAACCTCTATACCAAAGTCCATGAGTTGTTTCTTGATCCGTAGCAACTGAGCACAGCATGAGGCTGCAGCCACATATTCAGCCTCAACAGTAGACAAGGCTAGTGAGTTTTGTTTCTTGGTGGCCCAAGACACAAGGCAGGAGCCCAAAAAGTGAGCCATGCCTGGGACTCCTTTGGATTTTCCTGAAAACCTAGCACACAGTCCTACACTGAACACAATATCAGGTCTGCTGCCAGTGAGATATAATAGAGACCCAATCATCCCTCTGTATAGCTTCTGATCAATGGATGAACCAGGTTCATCTATATCTAATTTTGTAGATGTGGCTATGGGGGTGCCTATTTCCTTTGAGTCTTCCATTTTAAAATTCTTGAGCAATTCTTTCACATACTTTTGTTGATGGATCATTGTTCCATTTGAGTTTTGCTTGATTTACAAGCCTGAGAAGAAGTTTAGCTCACCCATCATACTCATCTCAAACTCACTCCCCATAATTATAGCAAATTCCTTACTCAATTTTTCAGAAGTCGCCCCAAATATGATAGCATCCACATATATTTGCACAACCAGGAGTTCTTTTCCCTTTTCCTTTAAGAACAAGGTGCTGTCAATTTTACCTCGTTTGTATTCATGTTCTAGCAGGGATTTTGATAGACGCTCATACCATGCTTTTGGTGCTTGTTTGAGACCATAAAGAGCCTTGTCAAGTTTGTATACATGGTCAGGTGACTCCTTGCTTTCAAAACCTGGAGGCTGTTTGACAAATACACCTTCCTTCAGATAGCCATTGAGGAAGGCACTCTTAACATCCATCTGATGGAGAGTGAATTCCATGTGTTCAGCAAATGCTATAAGAAGTTTGATAGCCTCCAATCTTGCCACAGGGGCAAAGGTCTCATCATAGTCAATTTTCTCTTCTTGGATGCATCCTTGAACAACTAGTCTAGCCTTGTTTCTCGTAACAGTTTCATCCTCATCGAGCTTGTTCCTGAAGACCCACTTTGTGCCAATCACTGATTTGTCTAGTGGTCTGGGTACCAAGTGCCACACTTGACTTCTTTCATATTGATTCGACTTTTCTTGCATGGCATTTACCCAGTCAGCATCCTATAGGGCTTCACCTATGTTCTTTGGTTCAATCAAGGATAGAAAGGCATCAAACGCACACAAATTTTTCAAAGAGGATCTTGTTTTGATTCCAGATGTCATATCTGTTATGATGTTCTCAAGAGGGTGAGAACTCTGATATCTGTGTGGTTTAAGAACCAACTGTTCAATTCTAGATAGTTCCATGGTGTCTTGTTGTTATGGAACAGGATCAGGTCCAAGGTTCACATGTTGAGTTCCCCCTGTCATGTTGCTTGGGGTAGTTGGACCTGGTCCATCACCTATTCCATCTTCCATGTTTGCTTCAATGTTTTCACTGCTTCTTACCAGTCCAAGCTCCTCATCTTCAGGTTCCTATCTCTCAGCAAGAGTGTTAGTTTTATCAAAGACAACATGTACACTCTTTTCTACACACATAGTTCTTTTATTATACACTTTATAAGCCTTGCTATGTGATGAATATCGAAAGAATACTCCCTCATCACTTCTGGGATCAAATTTTCTAGGGAATCTTTGCCATTATTGCACACAAAGCACTTGCATCCAAAATCCCTAAGGTGGGATATGTGGGGCTTTCTCCCTTTAAGTAATTCATAAGGAGTTTTCTCTACCAGAGGCCTGGTTATGCATCTATTTATTATGTAGCATACAGTGTTTATTGCTTATGCCCAGAAGTTATGGGGTAGTTTGCTAGAAAGAAGCATGGTTTTTGCCATATCTTCAAGAGTTGTATTTTTTCTTTCAACAACCCCATTTTGTTGTGGGGTTCTAGGGGCATAATTGTGATTGATACCATGTTTATCACAGAACTCAGCAAACTTTGCATTCTCAAATTCAGTACCATGATCAGATCTTATTGATGCTAGTTGATTTCCTAACTGATTTTGAGTTTTCTTAACAAATGAGGTGAACATATCAAATGCTTCATCCTTAGATGTCAGAAATAAGGTCCAAGTGAACCTTGAATAGTCATCAACTAGCACCATTACATATTTCTTACCACCTCTGCTCAGAGTTCTCATAGGACCACATAGGTCCATATGAACCAGTTCCAACGTCCTGGTGGTACTGACCATTTTCTTACTTTTGAAAGAAGATCTTACCTGCTTCCCCCTTGCACATGCCTCACAAACTTTGTCTTCCTTGAACTTAATGTTAGGAAGCCCTACCACTAAGTCTTTAGAGACTAGTTTGTTTAGTTGATTTAGACTTGCGTGACCAAGTTTTTTGTTCCACAGGAGGGGATCACTGTCCAACACACTTAGGCAAGTGAGTTCATTTTCAAACAGTGTGGACAAGTCTATGACATAGATGTTATTCATTCTTTTTCCCTGCAAAACAATCTTGTCAGTAAGCAGGTTAATCACAAAACATTTTGTGGAAGTAAAGGTAACCAGGTTACCTCTGTCACATAGTTGTGACACACTGATCAGGCTATATTTCAAACCATCTATCAGGTACACATGTTCAATGGAACGTGTGTCATCCTTACCTACCTTAAAAACCCCAATAATTTCACCTTTCTTTCCATTTCCAAATGAGACATCTCCTCCTTTGAGGCTTTCAAGTGAAAGGAATTGTTCCTTGTTCCCTGTCATATGCTTTGAGCAACCACTATCCAAATACCAAATTTGGATGCTTCCTCTCACTTGAACCTACAAAAAGAAATCAGTGGTTAGTTTTAAGAACCCAAACTAGTTTGGGTCCTTTTCTATGAGAGAATGGATGAATCAAGCTTTTTCTGGCCCAATTTGGTAGCCAGTTTTTCTTTTTAACAAAACTCTCATTTCTTCGACTGGCCTGCTCTTTTGCAGTACACTCAATTTTGTAGTGGCCAGTCTTACCACAGTGGGTGCAGATTTTATTCTCAGGGAGAGTGAGATACTTGTTTTTGGGATCCCACTTGGGCAATTGACTCCCAAAGTCAATCCCTCTCCGGTTGCTACCATGATTCTCTTGAAGCCATGTCAAGGCATCAGAGGATTTATTCCATTTACAAGTTCGATCTAATTCATGTTTGACTTTGCCAAGTTCTTCTTTAAGAGTTCTTATCTGTTCATCCTTGGCATACATCTTATCTTTTAGTTTTCCCACATTTTCTTCTAACATGATATGAGAATGATCAACAACCTTTTTACTGGATCCTAGCTTTAGCTTTAAGTTTTCAAATTTTAGTTCTAGAATCTCAGTTTTAAGTGGATGAACCTGGTTCAACAAGACAGTGTTTTTCTTTTCAGATCCACTTACTCTGATTTCCAGGTTTATGCATTTTGCTTTTAGCATTTCACATTCTTTAGAGAGTTGTTCCCTCTCTTTGGTTGTTTCTTCGGAATCATCCATGAAATCAAGCAACAACTCAGAGAGTTTTTCCTTAGATAGGAAATTTATTTTATTTTTAAGATGTGAGATACTTACTTCTGGTTCTTCATGTGATTCCTCATTGGATTCTCCAATTTCCATGAGCGCCTGATCTTCATTCTCACCATCTTCTGATTCTTCCTCTGAACTTTCCCCCCAAGAAGCAACCATAGCTTTTGTTGTGGTTTTCTTGGGTTGGACCAGTTCCTTCTTCCTGTTCCTTCTTTCATATCTCTCCTTTTTCCATTCCACTTCCCACTAAGGACAGTTCTTGATAAGGTGTCCAGTCTTACCACACTTGTAGCATCCCTCGTTGGTTGGCCTTTCTGGAGTTTTTGCTTTGTTGTAATTTCCTCCTCTAGAGATGCCCTTCTTCCTTATGAGAAAGTTTCTGAATTCTTTGGTAATCATGGCCATCTCATCTTCCTCAAGATCTGCTCCCTTAGTGATTCTTAGTGCTAGACTCCTCTCTTTCTTTGGACCATCCATCTTCGTTGTCTGCATTCTAAGTTCATAGGCATTAAGGTTTCCAATTAGTTCATCCAATCTGAGGGTTGCCATATTTTTGGATTCCTGGATAGCAGTGATTTTTCTTTCCCAGAAGATTGGTAAGACCCTTGTCAGGATCTTCTCTACCTTGTCCTCTTAAGAATGACTCTACCAAGAGACTTAAGTTCATTTGTCAAAGTTGTGAACCTTGTGTACATCTCTTGGATTGTCTCTCCTTCTTTCATAGTGAAGTTTTCATACTGTGAGTATAGAAGAGTACCTCTTGATCTTTTTACCTGAGGTGTTCCTTCATGGGCTACTTGCAAGGTATCCCAGATTTCTTTGGCAGTGGTGCAACTTTGGATTCTGCTATACTCGTCTGGACCTAGTCCACACACTATCCACTTCTTGGCCTTTGCATTCTTCTCCCATTTCTTCAGATCCTCAGCAGTGCAGTCAGCTCTAGTCTTTGGTACATCTACACCTTCATCAGTCTTCTTTATGGTAGCTAGAGGACCATCAATGACTATGTCCCAGAGTTCATAGTCTTCTCAAATCAGGTGGTCCTTCATCCTGTTCTTCCACCGAGAGTAATACTGACCATTGAATAGTGGTGGCCTTGCAGTTGATTGACCCTCCCAGTTTCCAGGTGGTGCACTTATTTTGATCTTTTCCAAGGTGTTAGCCTTTTCAAGGATAACCTGCTCTGATACCAATTGATGTTTTATACTTCAATACCACACAAGGGGGGGGGGATTTGTGTGGTGTCCAATTTTCGAGTACTGTCTCAATCGAAGAACCTGGTTCTTCTTGGTGTTCCAACTTCTACTGGTGCGGAATAATAAATGCAGTATTGTAAAAACATAGAGATTTTTACTTGGAAAACACCTGGCTCAAAAGGCAAAAAAACCACGACCTACTCCTCAGTAGTATTTTCCCAAACTCTTCACTACAACTCTGATCCAAACAACATTTACAAAATAAACTCTTTTGTAAATCTTGGACTAACCCTAATCCCTTTGTAGCAAACTAGCCTCTAGCTAATCGCGACAAGCTTCAAGTTAACTCTAACTTGAATAGTGTGTACCTATTACAATTGCTTCTAATAAATCTGAAAGATACAATATTAAATCACCTACTACAACCAACTAGACTCAAAGACAAACAGATGGAACTGGTTCTTCTAACTGGTCAGTAGCCTTTGTGTCGCACAAGGACTCTGCTTGCAAAATTTCTCTGGTAATTTGGCTTTCAGTTCTTGCTTCAATTCTGTCTTTGTGCGGATAATTCTTCAGTAGGAATACTTCAACATTATATAGCGCCAGAAGTTGAGATGTTCTTGTTTAGTTCTAATGCAACTCTTCCTTGGTGGAAGAGTTTGTGTTTATCTCAACTTCCTTCATTTGTTTTTGTCCTTGCTGAGCTCGAACTCTAAACTCTTATCAATTTGCAACCTTTTCGCATTAGGAGACAACCTCTTAGTTCATGGATAATTCACATATCATGTTTATCTCCTGTGCATGTACGGTTCTTGTGCCAATTGGTTCGTTCGAGATGTTTGCCCTGATGGACTTGGTTCAACTGGGTAGACATTTGTCAATCTTCAAAATCATGCAGTGACTTGGGTCAACAACCATAATCCGCTCCAAACCAAATTTAAAGAACTTCAAGAACCAACCTTTGGTATTAGGCGCCGAAACGCTTTTGAGTCATCCAAAACTCAATCCGAACATACGCCCAAGCCCGAAATCATCATACGAACCTATTGGAACCGTCAAATCCTGATTCCGATGTCGTATACTCAAAATGTTGACTGAAGTCAAACTTGGCCTTTTAAGTCAACCTTAAGGAACCACGTGTTCCAATTTCAACCGAACGCTTACAAATCCCGAACTAACCATCCCCGCAAGTCATAAATAGTAAAATCATATACAGAAAGTCTTGTTTAGGGGAACGGGGTTCTACAAAGCAAAACGGTCGGTTGGGTCGTTACATTCTCCACCGCTAAACGAACGTTCGTCCTTGAACGGGCTTAGAATCATACCTGAAGTGCTGAATAAGTGTGGATATCTGCTCCTCATGTCCTCCTCAGACTCCCAGGTCACCTCCTCAACTGATTGGCCCCTCCACTGGACCTTCACAGCGGAAATCCTCTTGGACCTTAACTGGAAATCCTGCCTAGCAACAATAGTAACTGGCTCCTCCTCTTAACCCAAGCTCTCATATAGCTAAATGGTGCTGAGGTATACCACATGTGACAGGTCGGCGTGATACCTACGGAGTATAGACACGTGAAAAATTGGATGAACCCCTGATAGGCTGGGAGGTAAAGCAAGATTATAGGCAATCTCCCCAACTCGCTTCAACACCTCGAATGGGCCTATAAACCTAGGGCTCAACTTGCCCTTCTTCCCGAATCTCATAATACCCTTCATCGGCGAGACCTTCAAGAGAACCTTCTCGCCTACCATAAATGACACATCACTCGCCTATTGACACGCGTAGCTCTTCTGTCTGGATTGTATTGTGCGAAGTCGCTCATGAATCAACTTTACCTTTTCCAAGGCATCCTTCACCAAATCAGTACCATATAACTTAGCCTCACTGGGCTCAAACCACCTGATGGGAGAACGACACCGCCAACCATATAAAGCCGCAAATGCAGCCATCTTGATATTGGACTGATAACTGTTGTTGTAAGCAAAATCGGCCAAAGGCAAAAACTGATCCCACTGTCCCCCAAAGTCAATCGCATATGCTCTGAGCATATCTTCCAAGATCTGAACTGTTCGCTTCGACTGTCCGTCGGTCTGAGGATGAAATATTATGCTGAGCTCCACACGGGTCTCCAACTCACTCTGAACGGATCTCCAGAAATGCAAAGTGAATTGAGGGCATCTATCTGATATGATAGAAACAGGCACACCGTGTAATCGGACTATCTCCCGAATATAAATTTGGGCCAACCTCTCTGAAGTATAAGTTGTGGCAGTTGGAATAAAGTGTGCCGACTTGTTCAACCTGTCAACAATGAACCAAACTGCATCGAACTTCAGCAAAGTCTGCGGCAACCCAACTACGAAGTCCATGGTGATGCGCTCCCACATCCACTCGGGTATAGTCATCTGCTGGAGTAGGCCTCCTGGTCTCTGGTGCTCATACTTAACATGCTGGCAATTTAGGCATCTAGCTATATCTATGTCTTTCTTCATACACCGCCACCAATAATGTTGTCTCAGGTCCCGATACATCTTCGTAGCACCTGGATGAATGGAGTACCGAGAACTATGTGCCTCCTCTAGAATCCTCTATCTCAGGCCATCGACATTAGGAACAAATATACGATCCTGGAGTCGCAGAACACCATCCTCGCCAATAAAAACCTCTTTGACACCACCCTGTAGTAATGTCTCTCTTAGAACTGCCAAGTGCGGATCATCAAAATGTGGGGCCTCGATCTACCCCAATAATGAAGACTGAGCAACAACATATGCAAAAACTCGGCTAGGCTATGAAATATCCAACCTCAAAAGTCTGTTAGTCAAGAATTGAATGTCCAAAGATAGTGGCCTCTCCTCTGCTGAAATGAATGCCAAACTACCCATACTCTCTGCCTTCCTACTCAAGGCATCCGCGACTACATGCGCATTGCTCGGATGATAAAGAATAGTGATGTCATAGTCCTTCAGTAACTGAAGCCATATGCGCGGCCTCAGATTGATATCCCTTTGCTTGAACAAGTGCTTCAAACTGTGGTGATCAGTATAAACCTCACAAGACGCCCCATATAAATAATGCCTCCAAATATTAATAGCATGAACAATCACGGCCAACTCCAAATCGTGCACATGATAATTCTTCTCATCGGGCTTTAGCTGACGTGAAGCATATAGAATAACTCGCCCATCCTGCATCAATACACAACCCAAGACAACGCGTGAAGCATCGCAATACACAATATACATCCCCGAACCGGAAGGCAACAGTAGAATTGGTGTTGTAGTCAAGGCTGTCTTGAGCTTCTGAAAGCTCGCCTCGCAATCATTGGACCAACGAAACTGAGCACCCTTCTGGGTCAGTCTAGTCAAAGGTGCTGCAATGGATGAAAGCCCCTCCACAAACCGGCGGTAATAACCTGCTAAACCTAAGAAACTCCTGATCTCAGTCGCCAAAGAGGGACGAGGCCAACTCTGAACTGCCTCAATCTTCTTGGGATCCACCTTAATACCCTCGCCTGATACGACATGTCCCAAGAATGCCACTGAATCTAACCAAAACTCACACTTGGAGAACTTAACATACAACTTCTGTTCCTGCAAGGTCTGGAGCACTACTCTCAAATGCTACACGTGCTCCCCCCAGGCTGCGTGAGTAAATCAAGATGTCATCAATGAAAATAACAAATCATTATAAGGCTTGAACACCCCGTTTATCAAGTCCATAAATGTCGTTGGGGCATCAGTCAAGCCGAAGGACATCACTAGAAACTCATAATGGCCATATCTAGTACGGAAGCAGTCTTTGAAACATTTGAGTCCCGAATCTTCAATTGATAGTACCGCGATCTCAACTTAATCTTAGAAAACACCCTAGCACCCTGGAACTGGTCAAAAAAATCATCAATACGCGGCAATGGGTACTTGTTCTTAATGGTGAATTTGTTCAACTGGAGGTAATCAATGTACATCCGCATAGTCCCATCCTTCTTCTTCAAAAATAATACTGGTGCACCCCAAGGTGATACACTCGGTATGACAAACCCCTTTGCTAGAAACTCCTCAAGCTGCTCCTTCAACTCCTTCAATTCTTTTGGAGCCATACGATACGGTAGGGATAGATATAGGTTGGTTGCCTAGAGCCAAGTCAATGCAGAAATCAATATCGCGATCTTGCGACATGCGTGGAAGGTCAGAATGTTACACACCGGCGAACTCCCGTACCACTGGCACTAAATCAATCGTAGGAGACTCTGCGGTAGTATCCTGAACATAGGCTAGATAAGCCAAGCAACCCTTATCGACCACATGTCGAGCCTTCAGGAAAGAGATAACCCGACTAGATGCACTAACAGAAGAACCCTTCCACTCCAATCTAGGTAACTATGGCATTGCTAAGGTAACAGTCTTGGCATGAAAATCAAGGATGGCGTGATATGGAGACAACTAGTCTATGCTCAGAATGACCTCAAAGTCGGTCATATCAAGTAACAGAAGGTCTGCTCTAGTCTCGTAACCACAGAATGTGACTACATAGGACCGATATATCCGATCCACAACCACAGAATCGCCCACGGGAGTGGACACATAAACAGGAGTACCCAAGGACTCACGAGGAATATCCAGGAAACGAGCAAACAGAGATTATACATATGAATAGGTAGAACCTGGATCAAATAGTACCGAAGCATCCCTACCGCAGATAGAAATAATACATGTGATCACGATATCTAAGGCCACTACATCTTGTCTGGCCAGAAAAACATAGAATCTAGCTGCAGTGCAGGTTGGCTGGCCTCCACCTGATTGAAAAATAGCTGGCTGACCTCCCCCTGCTTGGCCTCCACCTCTAGGATGGCCTCTACCCGCCTGTCCCCCACCTCTGGGCGGTCAGGCGGCTGGTGCTGCAATCATGGGCTGATGACCCTACTGTGTTGCCTTGCCCCGAAGTCTGGGATAAAATATCTTCATGTGACCCGGATCTTCACACTCGTAACAACCCCTCATTACCATAGACTGTTGCCCTGAAGTCTAACCTTGAAGGCCTGAATACCCACTAGGAGAACCTTGGATGGCTGGTGGGTGGTATGAACTCTATAACATGGCACTGAAATAGGGTCGCGCTGGAACACCCCGAGGAGGTGGTGGTGCTGTATATGTGGGCCTGATAGGTTGACCCCTCCCAAACTGGCCTCTGCCCCTGGTCGGGGCACCCCTAAACTCTTTAGAGAATCGGGTCCTCTTGTCCTGCTGCATCTGATCTCTACCCCTCTGGCGGTAGCCCTCAATCTTCCGAGCAATCTCCACTACCAGCTGATAGCCAATGCCCATCTCAACCTCCCGGGCCATATTAGCCCGAATAGTGGGGTGCAACCCCGCAAAAAATCTCCGCACTCTCTCTGCGTCAGTAAGAAGTATCATAAGTGCATGGCGAGACAACTCATAGAATCTCGCCTCATAATCGGTCACTGACATCTGACCCTGCTCGAGCTTCTCGAACAGAACTCGTAACTCTTCCCTTTGAGAGGGTGAAATATACCTGTCCAAGAAAAGTTGTGTAAACTGGTCTTAAGTCATGGGAGGAGAACCCGCTGGTCTGCCGAGAAGATAAGACTGCCAACACTGACGGGCCTGCCCTCCAGTTGGAAACTAGTGAAATCCACCCCATGGGACTCCAATATCCTCATGTTGTGCAGTTTGTCCCTGCACCTGTCAATGAAGTCCTGAGGATCCTCATGTCACTATCTCCCGAAGATAGGAGGGTGTAGTCTAGTCAATCTGTTCAGTAGCTTTTGCAGATCGCCATACACAGCGGGTTTAGGCTCAAGTGCAGTTACAGAAACTAGTTGGGCTCCGCCCATGAGTAATGTACTCGAAGTCTGATATACTGCAGCTGCGTGCCCAGGAGCCGGAGAAGTAGGGGTCTGTGCTCCCCCTCCTGCCTGAGATGTGGCTGGGTCCGCTGGAAATAAACCAGCCTGAGTTATGGTGTCCATGAACCGCATCATACGACCCATGACCTCCTGAAAGCCCGATACCGACATGAAATCTACCGGGGCTGGCTCTGTGGCAGGCACCTCGCCCTGCTCCTCAATGATGGTATCCTCTACTAGATCCACTGGTGGTGCTACTAGGGCAGCTCTGGTACGCCCTCGTCCCCTACCTCGGGTCGGTGACCTCCCCTGGCCTCTGCCTCGGCCGCTAGCAATGGGGGGAGTAGCTCTTCCCGGGTCTGGAACATGTGCTACGCGCGTCCTCACCATCTGTGAGAGAATAGAAGAAAGAAACTTAGTATACCGTCAACTCAACGATAAGAGATGAATAAAGAGTAGTTTCCTAACATCCTATAACCTTTCGAAGATAAGTACGAATATCTCCGCACCGATCCGTAAGACTCTATTAGACATGTCCATAACTTGTGAGACCTACATGAACCTAGAGCTCTGATACCATATTGTCACGACCCAATTTCGTATTAAGCCGTGATGGCGTCCAACACCGTTGCTAGACAAGTCAAAAACTAATTACCTTAATAACATTTCCATTTGTACTGATTTTCCGTATAGTGATTTTCCTTAACTTACAAGATTTAATACGATACCAATTTAAATTAATAGGTGAAACTAGTAGAAATAATCATAATCAGACGGGTAAAACCCAAAAGCCATCAGTCTACTAATACATGCCAAGATCTAGTGTCACAAGTGTATGGGCAATTTAGTAGATTATACAAAAGAATGTCTATCCTACTGTCTGAAAAGGATTATACGGGAACCAAAATAGAATGAAGACTCCTGGATGCTATTGGATGGCTCAGAAGGGGCAGCTCATCGTGGAATCTCGAATCAAGTCAGGGATGCGCACTGGATGTGTCCAGATGCAGCTGCCTCAGATCCTGCACAGTTAAGTGCAGAAGTGTAGAGTGAGTACATAAAACAATATGTACCCAGTAAGTATCATGTCTAACATCAAAGAAGTAATGACGAGGGGTCGATTCCGACACTTACTAAGGGCCAACAATATGATAATATGAAATTTAAATTAAACAAGATATATTGAAATAACGATAAAATTCAGAAGGAGAACTAACTAAACAATTCTTCAACATATTTAAGAACCCCAAATCACTTCCTCCATTTAAAACAAATGATCTCTCGAAAAATGGATTTATACCAAATATAAAGAGGGTCTTCAGTTCTAATATCACACACAATACCATCGAGGACGTTCGGCCCCATCCAACATAAATATAAATTGTGCATTGCCGAGGGTCGAACGACGTGAACCATATATGGGTCTATTAACCTGACGAGGCGAACGGCCCGCTCCCATGAGAGTAGTGGAAAGAATTACCCCGCTCGCGGAATATACTTGTGATGCGGTCAAATATTATTTTTATCAATAATTCATAACCCTTTTCTTGATTCTTTTTAAAATAAAGACAATTCAACTTGAGGCCTNGAACCACAATCTTTTTCCTTACATGGCGAAAGTCGAGAGTGAAAATCTAGACTCGAAAGCATACGCTTGTTAGAGGTGATCCCCGCCTCCCCTTTTCGCCTAACCCATTCGTTCACAGCTTCGCCACTCTACCGAGGGTCGAGCTACCACGCTCTTGAAACCTCGTAAATTCGCTTTTCTTCAATGAGAATATAAAGAAAACTAGCAATTTCGCTCCCCAGCCCCACTTGGTGTTTGAGCACCACCACCTTCACTGGTTTTACACAACAGAATGAATTCGTCAATTCGATGCGATAGAGGACTGGATGGGTTATCCCGGACATAAACAAGAATAGTTTCTATGTACGGACTCTCGTCACTTTGTGCATACGTAGCCCCCACATATAATAACACATACCAATCAAGTTCACCTATGGGGTAAATTTCCTCTTACAAGGTTAGAAAAGAGACTTACCTCATCTCACGCTTATTTCCCAATGCAAGAATGCGATGAATACTCCAATTTCGATGCCAAATGACTCGAAACTAGTCAAACATTACATGAATTAGTTTATCTCCTCAAACAAGCGGAAAAACTGAGGTATATAATAGAGAAATAAAGCAAATATTAGAGAAGACGGTGAGTGTGAATAGAAAGGATTGGGACGCAAAGTTAGATGATGCCTTATAGGCATACAAAACTGCATACAAAACGCCAATTGGGGCATCGCCGTACAAGTTAGTTTATGGGAAGGCATGTCACTTGCCCGTTGAACTTGAATATAAAGCATATTAGGCCATTAAGAAGTTAAATATGGACCTTGAAGTCACAGGCGAGAAAAGACTCTTCCAGTTGAATGAGTTGGATGAGTCCAGGCTGCATTCTTATGAAAATGCTAAGCTTTACAAAGAAAAGACAAAAAGATGGTATGACAAGCATATCAAGCCGCATCACTTCGATCCAGGCCAACAAGTATTATTGTTAAATTCTAGACTAAGGCTATTTTCTGGGAAGTTAAAATCGAGATGGTCAGGCCCGTTTGAGGTGTTGAGAGTCACTCCTTATGGTGCGATTGAGCTAAGAGATTTAAATGGTGAAAGAAAAGTTTTGGTGAATGGACACAGAGTAAAGCACTATTAGGGAGGAATAATTGATCGTGAGAAGACCAAGGTTGTACTTGTTGATGAGTGAGTGAGATTCTGCGTCGTGCCGCGACGTTAAATAAGGTGCTTGTTGGGAGGCAACCCAATTTTTATTACTTTCGTAGCTTAGTTTTTTTAATTTTTTTTAGTTAGAGTAGATTAAAGTTTGTATTTTCTTTGTAGGCATAGAAATTATAGGTAGAATGGTGTGAGACATGTAGATTGGATGTATAAAAGAATCTGGGGATCGGGATATTATTTTTTGAAAAAAGAATAAATCGTCGAAGCAACGCCCAGGACAACACTTCACGCTGCCTGGGGCGCTCAAAATATGTGTAAAAAAATCCCCCAGCGCCAGGCATCGCGTGGAGCATTGGGCTGGGGGGTGTCCATGTATATTTTTTATTTTTATTTTTGTTTATTAAATAACTCATACCCATGAAATCCAATCCATATACCCATCTACACTAATATTATAACCCATACTCATCCCCAACTCAACTTAAACCATAAACCAATTAAACCCAAAACATCAAAAATCAGAAAAAACACTCATCTCTCTCTCTATTGTTTCTACTGCATCTTCTTCTTCTTCTTTCTCTCAAAAAATCTCAAGCTCCTCTCTTGTTATCATCTTAAATCCAGGTATGGTTTCTTCTTCTTCTTTTTGTATTTTAATAGGTAGATAACCATGAATTTACCATCTCCCCAATTGCCCTAATCCCCAAATTTTCCCCTATGGTGCTTCTTAAGAATTGTTCTATGGTGGGTGGTCCAATCTTGTGGCCGAAAATTATTGTGTTTTTTTGTATACGGAGTAGTAAACTAGAATTTCCTCTACTTCGTTAAAATTTGGGAGGTCCACTATACTCCACCATTGTTAAACTAGAATGCACACACTCCATGCCCACAAGGTGTTTGTGAAAATGTTTGAATGAATATTTAGTGCACCAGTGAAGCCTGAGTAACCGAGTGTATTTGTGTATGAATTTGGGCTATGTGTGGGGATGGATTTACATTCTTGGGAGTTTGGTTTCAATGCACACATGTTGCCCACACCATGTGTCCTATATAATGTATGTTATAGAGTGTTTTAGAGTTAGCTATATTAGTGTAGTTGTAGTAGTTGTGGACATTAATATACCATATGCCACTTACTTGAATTAACATGAATTCACCAAGCCATGATCACTCCTTATTTGTGTGGCATTGATTAGTGCCTTTTAGCTATTGTGTGGAATGGGGAAGTCTTGAGTACCTGTCACGACCCAAATTTCCCTATGTTGGGTATCGTGATGGCACCTAGTCTTGGGACTAGGTAAGCCTAACATTTCCACTGAACAACAACAATAATAAAGAAATTTTAAAAAATTTCGAAATAGAATTCTTGACAGAGTTTACAATTTCCCAAAACCTGGTAAGCTCTACGAAATCTTTCTATCAATTCTAAGTACAACTGCCTAGGAATAAGTAAGTACAGTTGAATAGAAATAAAACAGGAAGGTGACTCCTATAATGACCCGACCGGTCGTTTTGCGTATTCGGACCCCGTTCCCCTAAATAATACTTCCCGTGGCGGCTTTCAGTGATTCATGACTTGCGGGAACGGGTGGTTCGGGATTCGGAAGTTTATAGAGTAATATAGGAACACTTGGTTCCTTAGGATTTGACTTTTAAGGTCAAGTTTGACTTCGGTCAACATTCGGAATAAACGACCTCAGAATTGAGTTTCTCCGATTCCAGTAGCTTCGTATGATGATTTAGGATTTGTTCGTATGTCCGGAATGGGTTTTGGATGACCCGGGAGAGCTTCGACGCCAAATAGCAAAAATAGAATTTCATTAAGTTCATAATTTGGTTTGGAACGTGTTTTTGAGTTATCGAGGTCCGAACGGAATTCCGAGATCGGTAGTAGTTCCGTTATGTCATTTATGACTTGCTTGAAAAATTTGGTGTCATTCCGAGTAGTATAGGTCGGTTCGGCCATTGAAACCAAATTCAAGAACTTGAAAATTTTTAAGTTTGATTCTAGGGGTTTTGAGTAGTGATTTTGAGTTTTAGCGTGGTTTTTGGTGTTCCGAAGGCTCGAGCAAGTCCGTAATATGATTTAGGACTTGTTGGAATAATTTCACGGGGGTTCGGGTGGGCCCAGGTGCCTCCCGAACACCAAACGGGGCCAAAAACCAGCAGTTTCAGCTGCTGGTGCACCAGGTCTAGTGTGACCGCAGGTGCGGTTGCCCAGATCGCAGGTGTGAGACCGCTCCTGCGATCGAGGCCTCGCAGGTGCGACTCCCAGGAGGAAAGTCCTACCTTCGCAGGTGCAGACTCTTCTCCGCAGGAGCGGGTCCGCTGGTGCGGAATTTCTACCCCTGGTGCGATCCCCAGGCTCCTTGCCAAAATCCGCAGGTGCGACCAATGGGCTCGCAGGTGCGGGACCGCAGGTGCGGTCCTCGAGCCACAAGTGCGAGGTCACTGAAGACAGTGAGCCCATTTAATTCGGTACTTAACAATTTTTCACCACTTTCTTCTCCTCCATTGGCGATTTTGAGAGCTTTCAAGAGGGTATTCGGCCTATCTGCTAAAAGGTAAGGAATTTCCATTTAAATGTTAGATTATTACACTAAAACTTAGGTAGATTAACACCTAATTAGTGAAAATCAAAGGGGTTAGGGTGAAAACTTAGGGTTGATGAACTTTAGGGAATTTCACCACTTTTCTACCATGAAATCATGTAAAAACTATATGTTAATGACCCATGGGTGAGTGTTTTCTTCGAAAATTTCCGGAATCCGAGCATGTGGGCCCGAGGGTGTATTTTGGGATTTCTTCAAGAAAGATGAATTAGCTAAGCTAGTAAGAGAATTTCATACTTTTGAGTGATATTACCATATTTATATAATATTTGACTAGTTTCGAGTCCTCGGGTGTAGAGTTTGGTGTTTCGGGCGCGTTCTTGACCCGGGAAGTAGGTTCTACGCGAGGTGAGTCTCCTTTCTAACCTTGTAAGAGAGAATTATCCCCGTAGGTAATTATAAATGATTGAATTGTCCCTATTTGCGGGGGCTACACATGCACGAGGTGACAAAAGTCCGTGCATACTGTTGGTTGTAAACGCCCACGCAAGTATACGTGATCGTAGCAAGTAATATAATGTTAAATCGAATGTCGAACCCACAAGGACTTGTGTAAGCTACTTGCTAAATCACTCTAATTGTTATCTAATCAAGCCAAAATAAAATCAAGGATGCAACTATTTTATACTAAGATTCTATGAAATAACTAATTATCAAGTGACAAAAATATTGTTATGTATTCAGTAGAGACAAATATTCCAGGGTTGTGATCTATTCACCACTCGTATTGCATTCTAATTAACTCTCCCTTTCATATAATTCACTCATGGTTGCTAATTAAT
>ML428707.1:0-13431 GCA_005239525.1 Nicotiana knightiana | reverse complement strand
CTCATGCTATAATCACACAATTGCATAAGTGTTGCATGAATTGAAAATACTAAAATAAGATGAAGAAAACTGATAATCCTTGCTCCTTCAATGATCTTGTGTGTATTTGCTCTCCAAAAACGCCTCTCCCCCCAGAAAGATGTGATCTTGGGTCTATTTATATGGTTGGGATAAACCCTAACAGTGTAAGAGACTTTTATTCTAATTGGGAAACACTTAAAAACCTTTAAAACTCGGAGTTCACTGGAGCAGGTACCCAGGCGTTAGCAGGCTAAGGCCTGGCTAACGCCAGGTCTTGCCCTGGGTCAGTCCATTTCGCTTCTTGAGCGTATTTTCGACGTTTATGCTCCCATTTAGCTCGGCTTCCATTTCCAATTCACCTACACATAAAATAAACCCCATTAGGCACATACGACGTGTATTTTTATCATTAAAGCACATAAAATGCAAGGTATATAATGCTTAAAATCATGAATTCTCGCCACGCATCACATACCTACTACTATGTTATGCTGGGTAGTCTTTAGGACTCACAAGCATGCTTATATGCCTTACTTGTATCCCTGCATGTATTTCTAGTCGATTATATTCCTTGAAACTAGCATGAGAAAATGGAAGGTTACATTAATCTTGTTGTTGCCATGATTCTTGTTTTCAAAGTGTGAACTCTATATCTCCTGAAATTCCTGATAAATTCTGTGTATGTATACAAGCACCCGTGTCGCATGTATGATTCGTGAGCGGGTAGCCTTATATTATGTCAACCACGTCGCACGATCGATTCGCGAGCGAGGTAATAGATGCATCTATGGTTCGAGCCGTTCGACCCTTCGGCAGTGCACATTTAAATTTTCGCGTCGCTTCGGCCGTACACCTCGGCATACTATATGCTATGTATTTGACTGAGAGTCTTATTAATATTGTCAAATGAATTGTTCTATGTGGTAGGGGGCTTTGGACTTGTATTAATGTTGTTATTTGACACTTGCGGTAGGTGGTAGTTCATATACTTGATATTCCATGTCTACTTGATTTCCATAATTGCTAATCCTGATTAAACCTGTTTAATTATATTATTGCTAATGACCCTAGTGAGTAATACGCCTACCTCTCGTCACTACTTCTTCGAGTTTAGACGGGATACTCACTGGGTACATATTTGTTTATATGTAATCATGCTTACGCTTTTGTACTTAATTGTACAGGTTCTGAGGTTGGTGCATCTAGTTATCATATCGGAGCGCGATCGTGAGAGTACTTACTGGACTAGACTACACGGTGAGCTTCTCTTCCCGGCGTTCCTCCGCAGCACTGTGGAGTTTCTATTATTTTTGGATATTTTTGTCTACCCCTTTTAGACAATTGTATATTTATATTGTCTACTCTGTATATTCCACTAGTCGCCTGTGGACTTGTGACACTAGGGCTTGGCACGCGTAGTTGGTTTTTCTAATATTTTGGCTACACTACATATGTTGGCAAACGATCTTTTGAGTTCATTTAATCAAGTTGCATCACTTGACCGTTTTCTTTAAATGATTCTAAATCTAAAATTTGTCAAGCACTTAAATATTTAAATAAGTAAAGTAATCTCACTAGTAAACTGATGTTGGCTTGCCCGACTCCGGTGTTGGGCGTCATCACAACCTGAGTTAGAATTTGGGTCGTGACAACCTTCGAAGCCTGCGAACACAGCAGCAGGTTACGCTGAGTCTCCTCAGCAACGATCTGCGCAGCTACCAACAACCATAACCTGAAGCTGTATACAAAAATGTGCAGAAGTGTAGTATGAGCAAACCATAGCGGTGCCCAGTAAGTATCAAGACTAACCTCGGTGAAGTAGTGACGAGGACTAGTCAAGACACCACCAGTCTAATAAGTAAAAAGGCAATATGTATAAATGACCGATCCAAAATATCTATCTAAAAATTTCTCAATGTAATTAACGATATAATCGAATAATACGAAAGAAAATTCAATAATCACGATCAACAGACAACATAATAGAAATACGTAAAGAGAATGGAAATGATGCAATCTAAATAGCGGGAACTACAACCCAATAAAAACACAAGCAACTCAGCACTACATCAATTTATTCACGTCGGGCCTTAGCCAATGCCTCAATAAAATTGGTCAAACTTTAGAGTGAAAACCTTTAAATTGTGAGTTCATTTTGAAAACTTTAAATATATAATCATTTCGGAATAGAGAAATTTCTTCTTTGAAGCATACTTTCTGTGAATGTATATTTATATATTTTTATAAAGAGAAATCTTTATAACATAGTCTCTTCAAATACGGGGTGTTCAAATACACTTTTCCAAATACTGCTCTTTCAAGTATCATCAATATACGTGATGTTCAAAATATATTTTCCCAAGTACTGCTCATTCAAATATCATCAAAACACGTGATGTTCAAAATATATTATCCCAAGTACTGCTCTTTCAAATATCATCAAAACACGTGATGTTCAAAATATATTTTCCCAACTACTTCTCTTTCAAATATCATCAAAATACGTGATGTTCAAAAAATATTTTTTCTAAGTACTGCTCTGTCAAATATCATCAAAATACGTGATGTTCAAAATATATTTTTCCCAAGTACTGCTTTTTCAAATATCATCAACATACGTGATGTTCAAAATATATTTTTCCAAGTATTACTCTTTCAAATATCATCATTCTGCAAGACAAATATTTTTCAAATATACTTTCGAAAAGAAGTCCTTTAGACATAACTTTTCCTGGAGATAATTGTTTTTCAGCTATACTTTTCAATATATATATATTTAAATCTTTCGATTCAAATATCCTCAATCATAAACTTTCGAAACTCAATCCGCCACTCAGAATTTGTCATGCAATACAGTACAAGGAGAAAGCTCCCGGATCTCTGTCCGTAGTCCCAATTTAAATATGCGATGCAGTACAGGGGGAAAGCTCTCGGATCTTTGTCCGTAATCCCAATTTAAATATGCGTTGCAGTACAGGGGGAAAGCTCTCGGATCTCTGTCTGTAGTCCCAATTTAAATATACAATGCAGTACAAAGGGAAAGCTCCCGGATCTTTGTCCGTAGTCCCAATTTAAATATGCAATGCAGCCACTAAAGAAAACAACCAGAATGCGATAAACACAACATATATATCCACAACCAGCGCGAAAGCAAACAAGGTCAAATACATAGTGCGATGAGCAAATCAATACAAAGACTTAAATCACAAAAGTGGTAACAACTCGCTCATAAGAAGTAGCCACTGAGAGGAATTCCAAGCACAAAGAGAGAACAACATAACGAGGGGAAAACAAGACAAATATAACAACGATTCTATACATTCAAGTTCACAACCAAGAAACCAAATCATCCCGGCAAGGGAATCAGCTATAACCAATTTCACTTAGACAATTAGCTTCACCGAATAAACTCAGTTTGAACAATGCTCAGTAAATAGACAACATATGAAGGAAGACATAGCATAACGATAGGAAAAAACAAAGTCTTCATTTAAGTCAATTAAGATCATATAAGAAACAAGGAATGCTAGACAAGTACTTCTAACTTGAACAGCAGGAGATGAGATTAGGAATCAGGAATTAGGAATTCAGATATAACAAGTTCAATTCATATATGGGGAACATAAGGACCCAAAACTCTCTAAAGGGAAATCTATTTGCAAATAAGTTCGAGTACACACTCGTCACCTCGCGTACGGACTACAATCAACATAGAAGACTCTATCCTAAGGGGTAGTTCCCCCACACAAGGTTAGGAAATATACTTACCTTGACTGCGCTAATCAACTCAATACCATGCTCTTGTCACGAGTACTCAACTCCGGGTGGCCCAAATCTAGACAATTCGATTGCATAGAGTAAATATCATCACAAGGAAACAAAATATTAATAAGTCCGAAGCTAATACACGAAATTAGGAAATTCGCCCAAAAAGTTCCCCGGGCCCACGTCTCGGAATCAGGTAAAAATTATATATTCCGGACACCCATTCACTCACGAGTCTAAACATATGAAAATCTCTCAAATCGAAGGTCAAAAACCCAATCAAAACTCAATAATTTGGTCTATGAAGTTTATCCCATTTTCTACCAAAATTTTCGAAATTAAAGGTTTGATTTAAGATTGGAATCATGGAAATTGTTCTATAATGGATAGAAATCACTTACCCAAGTTACCCAGGTGAAAAAGCTTCCAAAAATTGCCTCTCCCGAGCTCCCCAATTCGAAAAATGGTGAAAATAATATAAACCCTCAGATCTGATATAATTGCCCAGCAATTCCGCACTTGCGCCCCTGGGACTGCACCTGCGGAAATACCATCGCAGGTGCGAAAACCCACTAAGAAGCCTGGGGTCACAGCTGCAGTCAAATGGCCGCACCCGCGGCTCCGCATCTGCGGAAAACACACCGCACCTACGAGGATTGGGGGATTGAGCTAAGTCCGCACCTGCGAGCTCCTCGCCGCACCTGCGGAAGGTCCATCACAGGTGCGAGACACCAAAACCAGCAATGGTTCAGCTGTCTCCTAAGTGCCAATAACACCCGATGAGCATCCTAAACGTACCCGAGGCCCCCCAGGACCCCGTCCAACCACATACACAAGTCATATAACCTAACACGGACTCGCTCGAAGTTTCAAACCACATAAAACAACACTAACACGATGAATTAAACTAAAAGTCCATGAAAATTCTTCAAACTTCTATAAACATTAAGTTTTGAATTTAAAATCCGAATCACATCAAATTAAGTCCGTTTCTTACCAAATTTCACAGATAACACATATAAATCATATCGAACTTGCACCGGGCTTCGGAATCATAATACGGGCCCGATATCACAGGTTTCACCTCAAATTTCATTTTCAAAGACCTTTATATTTTTCAGAAAATATTTTTCTTTAAAAATTCATTTCTCGGGCTTGGGATCTCGGAATTCGATTTCGGGCATACGCACAAGTCCTATATTTTACTAAAGACCCTCCGGGACCGTCAAATCACAGGTCCGGGTCTGTTTGCCAAAAACGTTGACTGAAGTCAACTTTATTCAAATTTCCAATACAAAATTTTCATATTTCAAATTTTTTCATATAAAGGCTTCCCGGGTACACGCCCGGGCTGCGCATGCAAATCGAGATGAGATAGAAGGAGATTTTCATGACCTCGAAACACAAAATTAGATAGAATATACGGGATGACCCTTTTGGATCATCACAATCTTCCCCCTCTTAAACAAACGTTCGTCCTTAAACGTGCTAAGGTTCAGTTTGAACTCATCCAATCACTGATTGCGCATTTCCAACACACACCAGTGGGTGATCCCACGTCACCCCAACCTACGTAAGCCTGGTGACACCATCACAACTGCCATATAGCCTTCTCATCACCATCGATAAGTCTCATACCTCAATTCCTCACTTTCTACTCATTTCCAAAATACCCGATTCTAAATCCATGTCCGGCATTAGCCTAAACCAGCTGCATCAACTCAGGTCTACGCCCATAAGGCACGGCCACACAACATAGCACATCACACATAGGCTCAACAACACTTTTGATCACCATAACTGCCCGAAATCAACATTGGCAGTTAGTCCCACATATGGAAGAACTCTCTATTTCCAAATCCCATAATACCGATACTGATGCAATAAACACGAAGACCTCATCAGTAGACACCCGAATCACCGAGTCACAGATAACACTATCGGGCATATTTCCCGTAAACTGAACTAAAGAAGCACATAACGAAATGGTTGAGTAGGAAAGATAGAAGCATATATAAAGGTACTATAAAACCAGCCTATATGAATAACTCTCTATCGATACTGACTTACCAAAATCAATATAACAAGAGAGAAGCAAAGCATATGAACAAATTACAAGGATGCCATCCTGATAAAGATTCCGGTTTCACCACTAGCAAGGATGAATAAAACAATGATAGACACGTCTACTACTCATAGAATCTCCCAACATGAGCAAGCACAAAGATAGAGTGAAATACATGAAACTCACTCATAAATGAGACAACAAATAATGGGAACTCGTCCTGACCAATAGGACTATAGTGAAATACAATGGTACCCCACTTTAGCACATCAAGCCATACCTGGGTGACGATATCTGAAACGACGGCCTCTAGCCTACTATATGCAACACATCAACGGGTAGGGTCTCCCCCTCTTAGGCGCCTTCTATCCACCTGAACATCCTGCTATAACTCTCCCACTTGAATCCTGGAACAATCTCTTACCCTGTGTCTAACATCTCCTCACTGAAAAATAATCTCTCTACCGATATGGCTGTGGAAGACATACGATACAGATCCTCTGAGACCCATGAGTATCTGAAACTCTCCCATGCGAAGCTGGTAATGCATATGAACTGGTTGACCCAAGATTCTCTACCGTGCCTAAGTCTCTCAATGAATCTACAGACTCGCCCTCTAATTGAAGCAACCAAGTGAGGTGTATATCTGGCCAACTCACTGAATCTGATGACGTACTCCAATGGTGACATAGCGCCCTGACGCAACTACTCAAACTCCGTGCGATGTACATCCCGATGGAACTGAGGTGCAACCTTCCTCAAAATATCTCTGAAAACTGAATCCATGCTAGTAAAGCTAACTCGGCCAGGCTACCCCAACTCATATGCCGCCGCCACTGATCAATCCACTACTCTAGACCTGAGACATGACAAAAGCAATCCCGCTCGTCTCCACAATACCCGAAGTACGAAGAATATGGTGACATTCCTCCACAAAAACCTGGGCATTACCCGCCGCCAATCTACTGAAAGATAGAAGGGTGGTACTTCTAGTACCTCTAAATCCCAAGGTGCTCTACCTCCGATGTTGCTGTCCTAACCACGGGCTGAACTGAAACCACATGTCGTGCTGCCATGACAACTGGAACTTGACCAATATGATCTTGCTTATCTGGAGTGTAGACGGTGGGAATCTGAACTCCTCCCCAGATCTGTGAAGCAACTGGTGCACTAGAATCAACCCGGCCTGAGTCGATGTACCAATTGTACTCAAAGCTGCGCTCCGGTCTTCTGAAGTCCGGGATAGCAACAGGCATCCCCAGTACCTGTCCCCTAACTAGGACTACTGGCGACTCCTCAACGGTTGCTTTGGTAGGCATCTTAACTGCGGCACGTGCTACTCGTCGGCCTCTGTCTCTGACCCTTACAACATTTGCTTCGGGGTAACATCATCCGGAACCGCCGCTCGTGTCCTCACCATCGGTGAGAGAATGGAACGATGATTTCAAACTTCAAGATCAATGAACTCGCACGATAGGAATGAAGGAAGTGAAATTGTCCTGATAGTTCCGTAGCCTCTCGAAGATAAGTACAGATGTCTCTGTACCGATCCGCAAGACTCTACCAAACCCGCTTTTGACTCGTAGCACCTATGAACCTAGAGCTCTGATACCAACTTGTAACAACCCAAATTTCCCTCTGTTGGGTATCGTGATGACACCTAGTCTTAGGGACTAGGTAAGCCTAACGTTTCCACTGAACAACAAAAATAATAAAGAAATTTTAAAAAATTTCGAAATAGAATTCTTGATAGAGTTTACAATTTTCCAAAACCCGGTAAGTACAAGTCATAAGCTCTACGAAATCTTTCTATCAAATCTAAGTACAACTACCTAGGAATAAGTAAGTACAGTTGAATAGAACCGCGGGTGATCCCACGTCACATCCTGATGACACCATCACAACTGCCATATAGCCTTCTCATCATCATCGATTAGCCTCATACCTCAATTCCTCACTTTATACTCATTTCCAAAAGACCCGATTCTAAATCCATGTCCGGCATTAGCCTCAACCAGCTGCATCAACTCAGGTCTACGCCCATAAGGCACGGCCACACAACATAGCACATCACACATAGGCTCAATAGCACTTTTGATCACCATAACTCCCCAAAATCAACATTGGCAGTTAGTCCCACATATGGAAGAACTATCTGTTTCCAAATCCCATAATACTGATACTGATGCAATAAACACAAAGACCTCATCAGTAGACACCCGAATCACTGAGTCACAGCTAACACCACCGGGTACACATCCTGCAAACTGAACTAAAGAAGCACATAACGAAATGGTTGAGTAGGAAAGATAGAAGCATATATGAAGGTACTATCAAACCAACCCATAGGCATAACTCTCTATCGATACTGACTTACCAAAAGTAATATAACAAGAGAGAAGCAAAGCATATGAACAAATCACAAGGATGCCATCCTGATAAAGATTCCAGTTTCACCACTAGCAAGGATGAATAAAACAATGATAGACACGACTACTACTCATAGAATCTCCCAACATGAGCAAGCAAAAAGATATAGTGCAATACATGAAACTCACTCATAAATGAGACAACAAATAATGGGAACTCGTCCTGACCAACAAGACTATAGTGAAATACAATGGTACCCCACTTTAGCACATCAAGCCATACTTGGGTGACGATATCTGACACGACGGTTTCTAGACTACTATATGCAACACATCAACGGGTCGGGTCTCCCCCTATTAGGCGCCTTCTATCCACCTGAACACCCTGCTATAACTCTCCCACCTGAATCCTGGAACAATCTCTTACCCTGTGGCTAAAATCTCCACACTTAAAACAAGCCGATGTGGCTGTGGAAGACATACGATACAGATCCTCTGAGACCCATGAGTATCTGAAACGCTCCCATGCGAATCTGGTAATGCAACTGTATTGGTTGACCCAAGATTCTCTACCGTGCCTAAGTCTCTCAATGAATCTACAGACTCACCCTCTAATTGAAGCAACCAAGTGAGGTGTATATCTGGCCAACTCACTGAATCTAACGGCGTACTCCAATGGTGACATAGCGCCCTGACGCAACTGCTCAAATTCCATGCACTGTACATCCCAACGGAACTGAGGGTCAACCTTCCTCAAAACATCTCCGAAAACCGATCCATGCTAGTAACGCTAACTCAGCTAGGCTACCCCAACTCATATGCCGCCACCACTAATCAATCCACTACTCTAGACCTGAGACGACAAAAGTAATCCCGCTCGTCTCCATAATACCCGAAGTAAGTAGAATATGGTGACACTCCTCCAGAAAACCCTGGGCATTACCCGCCGCCAATCTACTGAAAGATAGAAGGGTGGTACTTCCAGTACCTCTAAATCCCAAGGTGCTCTACCTCCGATGTTACTGTCCTAACCACGGGATGAACTGAAACCACATGCCGTGCTGCCATGACAACTGGAACTTGACCAATATGATCTCGTTTCTCTGGAGTGTAGACAGTGGGAATCTAAACTCCTCCCATGATCTGTGAAGCAACTGGTGCACTGGAATCAATCCGGCTTGAGCCGATGTACCAATTGTACTCAAAACTGTGCTCCGTTCTTCTGAAGTCCGAGATAGAAACAGGCACCCCCAGTACCTGTCCCCTAACTAGGACTATTGGAGACTCCTCAACGGCTGCTCTGGTAGGCATCTTAACTGCGGCACATTCTACTCGTTGGCCTCTGTCTCTGACCCTTACGACATTTGCTTTGGGGTAACATCATCTGGAACCGCCGCTCGTGTCCTCACCATCGGTGAGAGAATGGAACGATAATTTCAAACTTCAAGATCAATGAACTCGTACGATAGGGATGAAGGAAGTGAAATTGTCCTGATAGTTCTGTAGCCTCTCGAAGATAAGTACAGACATCTCCGTACCGATCCGCAAGACTCTACCAAATCCGTTTATGACTGGTAGCACCTATGAACCTAGAGCTCTGATACCAACTTATCACGACCCAAATTTTCCTCCGTTGGGTATCGGGATGGCACCTAGTCTTAGGGACTAGGTAAGCCTAACATTTCTACTGAACAACAACAATAATAAAGAAATTTTAAAAAATTTCGAAATAGTATTCTTGACAGAGTTTACAATTTCCCAAAACCCGGTAAGTACAAGTCATAAGCTCTACGAAATCTTTCTATCAAATCTAAGTACAACTGCCTAGGAATAAGAAAGTACAGTTGAATAGAAATAAAATAGGAAGGTGACTCCGAAGCCTGCGAACGCAGCAGCAGGTTATCTTGAGTCTCCTCAGCAACGATCTGCGCAGCTAGCAACAACCATAACCTGAAGCTGCACACAAAAATGTGCACCAAAGGGGTGTCCAGTAAGTATCAAGACTAACCTCGGTGAAGTAGTAACGAGGACTAGCCAAGACACCACCAGTCTAATAAGTAAAAAGGAAAGATGTATAAATGACCGATCCAAAATATCTATATAAAGATTTCTCAATGTAATTAACGATACGATCGAATAATACGGAAGATAATTCAATAATCACGATCAACGAACAACATAATAGAAATACGCAAAGAGAATGCANTTAAAGATATAATCATTTCGGAATAGAGAAATTTCTTCTTTGAAACATACTTTCTCTGAATGTATATTTATATATTTTTATAAAGAGAAATCTTTATAACATAGTCTCTTCAAATACGGGATGTTCAAATGCACTTTTTCAAATACTGCTCTTTCAAGTATCATCAATATATGTGATGTTCAAAATATATTTTCCCAAGTACTGCTCTTTCAAATATCATCAAAACACGTGATGTTCAAAATATTTTTTCCCAAGTAATGCTCTTTCAAATATCATCAAAATACGTGATATTCAAAATATATTTTTTCTAAGTACTGCTTTTTCAAATATCATCAAAATACGTGATGTTCAAAATATATTTTTCTCAAGTACTGCTCTTTCAAATATCATCAACATACGTGATGTTCAAAATATATTTTCCCAAGTACTGCTCTTTCAAATATCATCATTCTGCAAGACAAATGTTTTCCAAATATACTTTAGAAAAGAAGTCCTTTAGACATAACTTTTCCTGGAGATAATTGCTTTTTAGCTATACTTTTCAAATATATATATTTATATCTTTCGATTCAAATCTGCTCAATCATAAACTACCGGAACTCAGTCCGCCACTCAGAATTTGTCATGCAATGAAATACAGGGGGAAAGCTCTCGGATCTCTGTCCGTAGTCCCAATTTAAATATGCGATGCAGCACATGGGCAAATCTCCCGGATCTCTGTCCCTAGTCCCAATTTAAATATGCGATGCAGTACAGGGGAAATCTCCCGGATCTCTGTCCGTAGTCCAAATTTAAATATGTGATGCAGTACAAGGGGAAAGCTCCCAAATCTGTGTCCATAGTACCAATTTAAATATGCAATGCAGTACAGGGGGAAAGCTCTCTGATCTCTGTCCGTAGTCCCAATTTAAATATGCAATGCATCCACTAAGGAAAACAACCAGAATGCGATAGAAACAACACATATTGACACAACCGGCGAGAAAGCAAACAAGGCCGAATACAAAGTGCGATGCGCAAATCAATACAAAGACTTAAATCACAAAAGTGGTAATAACTCGCTCATAAGAAGTAGCCACTAAGAGGAATGCCAAGCACAAATAGAGAACAACATAACGAGGGGAAAACAAGACAAATATAGCAACGATTCTATACATTCAAGTTCGCAACCAAGAAACCAAATCATCCCGGTAAGGGAATCAGCTATAATCAATCTCACTAAGACAATTAGCTTCACCGAATAAACTCAGTTTGAACAATGCTCAGTAAATAGGCAGCATATGAAGGAAGATATAGCATAACGGTAGGAAAAAACAAAGTCTTCATTTAAGTCAATTAAGATCATATAAGAAACAAGGAATGCTAGGCAAGTACTTCTAACTTGAATAGGAGGAGATGAGATTAGGAATCAGGAACTCAGATATAACAAGTTCAATTCATATACGGGGAACATAAGGACCCAAAACTCCCTAAAGGGAAATCTATTTACAAATAAGTTCGAGTACACACTCTTCACTTCCCGTACGCGGACTACAATCAACATAGAAGACTCAATCCTAAGGGTAGTTCTGTATTAGTAAAAAAAGAGTTTCACACGTAAGCCAGCTTTTGACAACTCAGCTAGTCACGTAGACACAAGAAAATGCGATAGCTGGACGTGACTCTTTGAAGAGATACGGTACAAAGAGGCACAATTCAGTAAACCCACGAACTTATCAGCCACGGGAAACTCAACTTGATGAAAACGGGAGAGAGGCACGGTCAGAATGAATCTAGACAAAGCTACGAGCAGATCCAGGGACTCATAAATGATTACTCGAACGTTATGTAACTGAACCCCAATTACCGTTATCCTTTTTAACGCCTCATTAATGTCATAATTAGTCATTAATGAGTAACCATAACAAGAACCGTACGTTATAAGAATCTCCTATATAAGGGAGGGGAATACAGCTTGTAAAGGCATCTGATTCTCGAATACAATCAACATCGATCTTATATTTCTGCAATATTTTTTGTTATTCATTTTCCCATTATCTTGATTATCAGTAACCCGTATTCATATTAAAAATAAACTTTAGTCAAACGGTCTAATTCTTTGGTTAAACAAATTGGTTCTGTTACCGGGAATCTGATAATCTTTGTTTACTTTCCAAGTGATATCCTTTGAATTATGTCAAATCCCAAAGATAACAACCGGCAAAGAAGTGGAACCCCAGTTCCATCACCTTCAGGAACCCCACATGGTTCGAGGGAACAATCCCCAGAAAGATCCAATAACAACAATGGTAATAATGATCAAACTGTGGAACAAGATCGTGTAAAGCAAATGATTGCAGAGTATGTGAGCCAAGCTTTGCAAGAATTTGCGAGAGGATTACCGGCAACGTTGCCTACACCGACGATTCCACCTCCCAATAACACCATCACCATGGAAAATCCTCAATCTGGGTTGGCAAACTCAGAAAGAGGAGATACTCCTAATGAATCTCTCGAAACGAGACCAGGTATATCTAATAACTCAGAATTACAAAATTTACTGCTAACTATGCAGAAACAGATGAAGGAGCAGAACGATCGCATCGAACAAATTCCTGGTGTACCACATGTCATCAAAGGCATTGATATTGATAGATATTCTCAACAACCTTGGAATCCAATCGCGGAACCTTTGCTTATACCCAAGAAGTTTAAAATGCCTGACGTTCCCAAATATGATGGAACAACTGACCCACGCGACCATGTGACTGATTTCACTACTGGGGTAAAAGGCAAAGACTTAACGAAACAAGAGATTGAATCAGTCCTTGTCAAAAAAATTGGGGAAACACTTACCAAAGGGGCTCTAACCTGGTATTCTCTTCTCCATGAAAATTCTATTGACTCTTTTGCTGAGCTTGCAGATTCATTTATAAAAGCACAGTCTAATGCATAAAAAGTTTAGAAGAGAATGGAAGACATATTCAAAATAAAACAAGGAGACATGGAACTACTCCGTGAGTTTG